>CATVIB010000191.1:0-26161 GCA_958336395.1 Ctenicera cuprea
AATTACAATTACAATTACAATTACAATTACAATACAATTACAATTACAAATTACAATTACAATACAATTACAATACAATTACAATTACAATTACAATTACAATTACAATTACAATTACAATTACAATTACAATTACAATTACAATTACAATTACAATTACAATTACAATTACAATTACAATTACAATTACATTACAATTACAATTACAATTACAATTACAATTACAATTACAATTACAATTACAATTACAATTACAATTACAATTACAATTACAATTACAATTACAATTACAATTACAATTACAATTACAATTACAATTACAATTACACTTACAGTTACAGTTACAGTTACAGTTACAGTTACATTTACAATTACAATTACAATTACAATTACAATTACAATTACAATTACAATTACAATTACAATTACAATTACAATTACAATTACAATTACAATTACAATTACAATTACAATTACAATTACAATTACAATTACAATTACAATTACAATTACAATTACAATTACAATTACAATTACAATTACAATTACTATTACAATTACAATTACAATCACAATTACAATTACAAATACATTTACAATTACAATTACAATTACAATTACAACTACAATTACAATTACAATTACAATTACAATTACAATTACAATTACAATTACAATTACAATTACAATTACAATTACAATTACAATTACAATTACAATTACAATTACAATTACAATTACAATTACAATTACAATTACAATTACAATTACAATTACAATTACAATTACAATTACAATTACAATTAAAATTACAATTACAATTACAATTACAATTACAATTTACAATTACAATTACAATTACAATTACAATTACAATTACAATTACAATTACAATTACAATTACAATTGCAATTACAATTACAATTACAATTACAATTACAATTACAATTACAATTACAATTACAATTACAATTACAATTACAATTACAATTACAATTACATTTACAATTACAATTACAATTAGAGTTACAATTACAATTACAATTCCAATTACAATTACAATTACAACTACAACTACAAATACAATTACAATTACAATTACAATTACAATTACAATTACAATTACAATTACAATTACAATTACAATTACAATTACAATTACAATTACAATTACAATTTCAATTACAATTACAATTACAATTACAATTACAATTACAATTACAATTACAATTACAATGACAATTACAATTACAATTACAATTAAAATTACAATTACAATTACAATTACAATTACAATTACAATTTACAATAACAATTACAATTACAATTACAATTACAATTACAATTACAATTACAATTACAATTACAATTACAATTACAATTACAATTACAATTACAATTACAATTACAATTATAATTACAATTACATTTACAATTACAATTACAATTACAATTACAATTAGATTTACAATTACAATTTCAATTACAATTACAATTACAATTACAATTACAATTACAATTACAATTACAATTACAATTACAATTACAATTATAATTACAATTACATTTACAATTACAATTACAATTACAATTACAATTAGATTTACAATTACAATTACAATTACAATTACAATTACAATTACAATTACAACTACAATTACAATTACAATTACTATTACAATTACAATTACAATTACAATTACATTACAATTACAATTACAATTACAATTACAATTACAATTACAATTAAAATTACAATTACAATTACAATTACAATTACAATTACAATTACAATTACAATTACAATTACAATTACAATTACAATTACAATTACAATTACAATTACAATTACAATTACAATTACAATTACAATTACAATTACAATTACAATTACAATTACAATTACAATTACAATTACAATTACAATTACAATTACAATTACAATTACAATTACAATTACAATTACAATTACAATTACAATTACAATTACAATTACAATTACAATTACAATTACAATTACAATTACAATTACAATTACAATTACAATTACAATTACAATTACAATTACAATTACAATTACAATTACAATTACAATTACACTTACAGTTACAGTTACAGTTACAGTTACAGTTACATTTACAATTACAATTACAATTACAATTACAATTACAATTACAATTACAATTACAATTACAATTACAATTACAATTACAATTACAATTACAATTACAATTACAATTACAATTACAATTACAATTACAATTACAATTACAATTACAATTACAATTACAATTACAATTACAATTACAATTACAATTACTATTACAATTACAATTACAATCACAATTACAATTACAAATACATTTACAATTACAATTACAATTACAATTACAACTACAATTACAATTACAATTACAATTACAATTACAATTACAATTACAATTACAATTACAATTACAATTACAATTACAATTACAATTACAATTACAATTACAATTACAATTACAATTACAATTACAATTACAATTACAATTACAATTACAATTACAATTACAATTACAATTACAATTACAATTACAATTAAAATTACAATTACAATTACAATTACAATTACAATTTACAATTACAATTACAATTACAATTACAATTACAATTACAATTACAATTACAATTACAATTACAATTGCAATTACAATTACAATTACAATTACAATTACAATTACAATTACAATTACAATTACAATTACAATTACAATTACAATTACAATTACAATTACAATTACATTTACAATTACAATTACAATTAGAGTTACAATTACAATTACAATTCCAATTACAATTACAATTACAACTACAACTACAAATACAATTACAATTACAATTACAATTACAATTACAATTACAATTACAATTACAATTACAATTACAATTACAATTACAATTACAATTACAATTTCAATTACAATTACAATTACAATTACAATTACAATTACAATTACAATTACAATTACAATGACAATTACAATTACAATTACAATTAAAATTACAATTACAATTACAATTACAATTACAATTACAATTTACAATAACAATTACAATTACAATTACAATTACAATTACAATTACAATTACAATTACAATTACAATTACAATTACAATTACAATTACAATTACAATTACAATTACAATTACAATTACAATTATAATTACAATTACATTTACAATTACAATTACAATTACAATTACAATTAGATTTACAATTACAATTTCAATTACAATTACAATTACAATTACAATTACAATTACAATTACAATTACAATTACAATTACAATTACAATTATAATTACAATTACATTTACAATTACAATTACAATTACAATTACAATTAGATTTACAATTACAATTACAATTACAATTACAATTACAATTACAATTACAACTACAATTACAATTACAATTACTATTACAATTACAATTACAATTACAATTACATTACAATTACAATTACAATTACAATTACAATTACAATTACAATTACAATTACAATTACAATTACAATTACAATTACAATTACAATTGCAATTGCAATTACAATTACAATTACAATTACAATTACAATTACAATTACAATTACAATTACAATTACAATTACAATTACAATTACAATTACAATTACAATTACAATTACAATTACAATTATAATTACAATTACAATTACAATTACAATTACAATTACAATTACATTTACAATTACAATTACAATTACAATTACAATTACAATTACAATTACAATTACAATTACAATTACAATTACAATTACAATTACAATTACAATTACAATTACAATTACAATTAGATTTACAATTACAATTACAATTACAATTACAATTACAACTACAATTACAATTACAATTACATTTACAATTACAATTACAATTACAATTACAATTACAATTACAATTGCAATTGCAATTACAATTACAATTACAATTACAATACAATTACAATTACAATTACAATTACAATTACAATTACAATTACAATTACAATTACAATTACAATTACAATTACAATTACAATTACAATTACAATTACAATTACAATTACAATTACAATTACAATTACAATTACAATTACAATTACAATTACAATTACAATTACAATTACAATTACAATTACAATTACAATTACAATTACAATTACAATTACAATTACAATTACAATTACAATTACAATTACAATTACAATTACAATTACAATTACAATTACAATTACAATTACAATTACAATTACAATTAGATTTACAATTACAATTACAATTACAATTACAATTACAATTACAATTACAATTACAATTATAATTACAGTTACAATTACAATTACAATTACAATTACAATTACAATTACAATTACAATTACAATTACAATTACAATTACAATTACAATTACAATTACAATTACAATTACAATTACAATTACAATTACAATTACAATTACAATTACAATTACAATTACAATTACAGTTACAATTACAATTACAATTACAATTACAATTACAATTACAATTACAATTACAATTACAATTAAAATTACAATTACAATTACAATTACAATTACAATTACAATTACAATTACAATTACAATTACAATTACAATTACAATTACAATTATAATTACAATTACAATTACAATTACAATTACAATTACAATTACAATTACAATTACAATTACAATTACAATTACAATTACAATTACAATACAATTACAATTACAATTACAATTACAATTACAATTACAATTACAATTACAATTACAATTACAATTACAATTACAATTACAATTACAATTACAATTACAATTACAATTACAATTACAATTACAATTACAATTACACTTACAGTTACAGTTACAGTTACAGTTACAGTTACATTTACAATTACAATTACAATTACAATTACAATTACAATTACAATTACAATTACAATTACAATTACAATTACAATTACAATTACAATTACAATTACAATTACAATTACAATTACAATTACAATTACAATTACAATTACAATTACAATTACAATTACAATTACAATTACAATTACAATTACAATTACTATTACAATTACAATTACAATCACAATTACAATTACAAATACATTTACAATTACAATTACAATTACAATTACAACTACAATTACAATTACAATTACAATTACAATTACAATTACAATTACAATTACAATTACAATTACAATTACAATTACAATTACAATTACAATTACAATTACAATTACAATTACAATTACAATTACAATTACAATTACAATTACAATTACAATTACAATTACAATTACAATTACAATTACAATTACAATTACAATTACAATTACAATTAAAATTACAATTACAATTACAATTACAATTACAATTTACAATTACAATTACAATTACAATTACAATTACAATTACAATTACAATTACAATTACAATTACAATTACAATTGCAATTACAATTACAATTACAATTACAATTACAATTACAATTACAATTACAATTACAATTACAATTACAATTACAATTACAATTAAAATTACAATTACAATTACATTTACAATTACAATTACAATTAGAGTTACAATTACAATTACAATTCCAATTACAATTACAATTACAACTACAACTACAAATACAATTACAATTACAATTACAATTACAATTAGAATTACAATTACAATTACAATTACAATTACAATTACAATTACAATTACAATTTCAATTACAATTACAATTACAATTACAATTACAATTACAAATTACAATTACAATTACAATGACAATTACAATTACAATTACAATTAAAATTACAATTACAATTACAATTACAATTACAATTACAATTTACAATAACAATTACAATTACAATTACAATTACAATTACAATTACAATTACAATTACAATTACAATTACAATTACAATTACAATTACAATTACAATTACAATTACAATTACAATTACAATTACAATTATAATTACAATTACATTTACAATTACAATTACAATTACAATTACAATTAGATTTACAATTACAATTTCAATTACAATTACAATTACAATTACAATTACAATTACAATTACAATTACAATTACAATTACAATTACAATTATAATTACAATTACATTTACAATTACAATTACAATTACAATTACAATTAGATTTACAATTTCAATTACAATTACAATTACAATTACAATTACAATTACAACTACAATTACAATTACAATTACTATTACAATTACAATTACAATTACAATTACATTACAATTACAATTACAATTACAATTACAATTACAATTACAATTACAATTACAATTACAATTACAATTACAATTACAATTACAATTGCAATTGCAATTACAATTACAATTACAATTACAATTACAATTACAATTACAATTACAATTACAATTACAATTACAATTACAATTACAATTACAATTACAATTACAATTACAATTACAATTATAATTACAATTACAATTACAATTACAATTACAATTACAATTACAATTACAATTACAATTACAATTACAATTACAATTACAATTACAATTACAATTACAATTACAATTACAATTACAATTACAATTACAATTACAATTAGATTACAATTACAATTACAATTACAATTACAATTACAATTACAACTACAATTACAATTACAATTACATTTACAATTACAATTACAATTACAATTACAATTACAATTACAATTACAATTGCAATTGCAATTACAATTACAATTACAATTACAATACAATTACAATTACAATTACAATTACAATTACAATTACAATTACAATTACAATTACAATTACAATTACAATTACAATTACAATTACAATTACAATTACAATTACAATTACAATTACAATTACAATTACAATTACAATTACAATTACAATTACAATTACAATTACAATTACAATTACAATTACAATTACAATTACAATTACAATTACAATTACAATTACAATTACAATTACAATTACAATTACAATTACAATTACAATTACAATTACAATTACAATTACAATTACAATTACAATTACAATTACAATTAGATTTACAATTACAATTACAATTACAATTACAATTACAATTACAATTACAATTACAATTATAATTACAGTTACAATTACAATTACAATTACAATTACAATTACAATTACAATTACAATTACAATTACAATTACAATTACAATTACAATTACAATTACAATTACAATTACAATTACAATTACAATTACAATTACAATTACAATTACAATTACAATTACAATTACAGTTACAATTACAATTACAATTACAATTACAATTACAATTACAATTACAATTACAATTACAATTAAAATTACAATTACAATTACAATTACAATTACAATTACAATTACAATTACAATTACAATTACAATTACAATTACAATTATAATTACAATTACAATTACAATTACAATTACAATTACAATTACAATTACAATTACAATTAGATTTACAATTACAATTACAATTTCATTTACAATTACAATTATCATTGCAATTACAATTACAATTACAATTAGAATTACAATTACAATTACAATTACAATTACAATTACTATTACAATTACAATTACAATTACAATTACAATTACATTTACAATTACAATTACAATTACAATTACAATTAGATTTACAATTACAATTACAATTACAATTACAATTACAATTACAATTACAATTACAATTGCAATTACAATTACAATTGCAATTACAATTACAATTACAATTACAATTACAATTACAATTACAATTACAATTACAATTACAATTACAATTACAATTACAATTACAATTACAATTACAATTACAATTACACTTACAATTACAATTACAATTACAATTACAATTACAATTACAATTACAATTACAATTACAATTACAATTACAATTACAATTACAATTACAATTACAATTACAATTACAATTACAATTACAATTACAATTACAATTACAATTACAATTACAATTACAATTACAATTACAATACAATTACAATTACAATTACAATTACAATTACAATTACAATTACAATTACAATTACAATTACAATTACAATTACAATTACAATTACAATTACAATTACAATTACAATTACAATTACAATTACAATTACAATTACAATTACAATTACAATTACAATTACAATTACAATTACAATTACAATTACAATTACAATTACAATTACAATTACAATTACAATTACAATTACAATTACAATTACAATTACAATTACAATTACAATTACAATTACAATTACAATTCCAATTAGCAATTACACTTACAGTTACAGTTACAGTTACAATTACAATTACAATTACAATTACAATTACAATTACAATTACAATTACAATTACAATTACATTTACAATTACAATTACAATTACAATTACAATTACAATTACACAATTACAATTACAATTACAATTACATTTACAATTACAATTACAATTACAATTACAATTACAATTACAATTACAATTACGATTACATTTACAATTACAATTACAATTACAATTACAATTACAATTACAATTACAATTACAATTACAATTGCAATTACAACTACAATTACAATTACAATTACAATTACAATTACAATTACAATTACAATTACAATTACAATTACAATTACAATTACAATTACAGTTACAATTACAATTACAATTACAATTACAATTACAATTACAATTACAATTACAATTAAAATTACAATTACAATCAATTACAATTACAATTACAATTACAATTACAATTACAATTACAATTACAATTACAATTACAATTACAATTACAATTACAATTACAATTACAATTACAATTACAATTACAATTACAATTACAATTACAATTACAATTACAATTACAATTACAATTACAATTACAATTACAATTACAATTACAATTACAATTACAATTACAATTACAATTACAATTACAATTACAATTACAATTACAATTACAATTACAATTACAATTACAATTACAATTACAATTACAATTACAATTACAATTACAATTACAATTACAATTACAATTACAATTACACTTACAGTTACAGTTACAGTTACAGTTACATTTACAATTACAATTACAATTACAATACAATTACAATTACAATTACAATTACAATTACAATTACAATTACAATTACAATTACAATTACAATTACAATTACAATTACAATTACAATTACAATTACAATTACAATTACAATTACAATTACAATTACTATTACAATTACAATTACAATCACAATTACAATTACAAATACATTTACAATTACAATTACAATTACAATTACAACTACAATTACAATTACAATTACAATTACAATTACAATTACAATTACAATTACAATTACAATTACAATTACAATTACAATTACAATTACAATTACAATTACAATTACAATTACAATTACAATTACAATTACAATTACAATTACAATTACAATTACAATTACAATTAAAATTACAATTACAATTACAATTACAATTACAATTTACAATTACAATTACAATTACAATTACAATTACAATTACAATTACAATTACAATTACAATTACAATTACAATTACAATTACAATTACAATTACAATTACAATTACAATTACAATTACAATTACAATTACAATTACAATTACAATTACAATTACAATTACAATTACAATTACAATTACAATTACATTTACAATTACAATTACAATTAGAGTTACAATTACAATTACAATTCCAATTACAATTACAATTACAACTACAACTACAAATACAATTACAATTACAATTACAATTACAATTACAATTACAATTACAATTACAATTACAATTACAATTACAATTACAATTACAATTACAATTACAATTTCAATTACAATTACAATTACAATTACAATTACAATTACAATTACAATTACAATTACAATTACAATTACAATGACAATTACAATTACAATTACAATTAAAATTACAATTACAATTACAATTACAATTACAATTACAATTTACAATAACAATTACAATTACAATTACAATTACAATTACAATTACAATTACAATTACAATTACAATTACAATTACAATTACAATTACAATTACAATTACAATTACAATTACAATTACAATTACAATTACAATTACAATTACAATTACAATTATAATTACAATTACATTTACAATTACAATTACAATTACAATTACAATTAGATTTACAATTACAATTACAATTACAATTACAATTACAATTACAACTACAATTACAATTACAATTACTATTACAATTACAATTACAATTACAATTACAATTACAATTACATTACAATTACAATTACAATTACAATTACAATTACAATTACAATTACAATTACAATTACAATTACAATTACAATTACAATTACAATTACAATTACAATTACAATTACAATTGCAATTACAATTACAATTACAATTACAATTACAATTACAATTACATTTACAATTACAATTACAATTACAATTACAATTACAATTACAATTACAATTACAATTACAATTACAATTACAATTACAATTACAATTACAATTACAATTACAATTACAATTACAATTACAATTACAATTACAATTAGAATTACAATTACAATTACAATTACAATTACTATTACAATTACAATTACAATTACAATTACATTTACAATTACAATTACAATTACAATTACAATTACAATTACAATTACAATTACAATTACAATTACAATTTACAATTACAATTACAATTACAATTACAATTACAGTTACAATTACAATTACAATTACAATTACAATTACAATTACAATTACAATTACAATTACAATTACAATTACAATTACAATTACAATTACAATTACAATTACAATTACAATTACAATTACAATTACAATTACAATTACAATTACAAATACATTTACAATTACAATTACAATTACAATTAAAATTCCAATTCCAATTCCAATTACAATTACAATTACAATTACAATTACAATTACAATTACAATTACAATTACAATTACAATTACAATTACAATTACAATTACAATTACAATTACATTACAATTACAATTACAATTACAATTACAATTACAATTACAATTACAATTACAATTACAATTACAATTACAATTACAATTACAATTACAATTACAATTACAATTAAAATTACAATTACAATTACAATTACAATTACAATTACAATTACAATTACAATTACAATTACAATTACAATTACAATTACAATTACAATTACAATTACAATTACAATTACAATTACAATTACAATTACAATTACAATTACAATTAAAATTACAATTACAATTACAATTACAATTACAATTTACAATTACAATTACAATTACAATTACAATTACAATTACAATTACAATTACAATTACAATTGCAATTACAATTACAATTACAATTACAATTACAATTACAATTACAATTACAATTACAATTACAATTACAATTACAATTACAATTACATTTACAATTACAATTACAATTAGAGTTACAATTACAATTACAATTCCAATTACAATTACAATTACAACTACAACTACAAATACAATTACAATTACAATTACAATTACAATTACAATTACAATTACAATTACAATTACAATTACAATTACAATTACAATTACAATTTCAATTACAATTACAATTACAATTACAATTACAATTACAATTACAATTACAATTACGATTACAATTACAATGACAATTACAATTACAATTACAATTAAAATTACAATTACAATTACAATTACAATTACAATTACAATTTACAATAACAATTACAATTACAATTACAATTACAATTACAATTACAATTACAATTACAATTACAATTACAATTACAATTACAATTACAATTACAATTACAATTACAATTACAATTACAATTACAATTACAATTATAATTACAATTACATTTACAATTACAATTACAATTACAATTACAATTAGATTTACAATTACAATTACAATTACAATTACAATTACAATTACAATTACAACTACAATTACAATTACAATTACTATTACAATTACAATTACAATTACAATTACAATTACATTACAATTACAATTACAATTACAATTACAATTACAATTACAATTACAATTACAATTACAATTACAATTACAATTACAATTACAATTACAATTGCAATTGCAATTACAATTACAATTACAATTACAATTACAATTACAATTACAATTACAATTACAATTACAATTACAATTACAATTACAATTACAATTACAATTACAATTATAATTACAATTACAATTACAATTACAATTACAATTACAATTACAATTACAATTACAATTACAATTACAATTACAATTACAATTACAATTACAATTACAATTACAATTACAATTACAATTACAATTACAATTACAATTACAATTACAATTACAATTACAATTACAATTACAATTACAATTACAATTAGATTTACAATTACAATTACAATTACAATTACAATTACAATTACAACTACAATTACAATTACAATTACATTTACAATTACAATTACAATTACAATTACAATTACAATTACAATTGCAATTGCAATTACAATTACAATTACAATTACAATACAATTACAATTACAATTACAATTACAATTACAATTACAATTACAATTACAATTACA
This sequence comes from Ctenicera cuprea, assembly GCA_958336395.1. Lineage (NCBI taxonomy): Eukaryota > Metazoa > Arthropoda > Insecta > Coleoptera > Elateridae > Ctenicera > Ctenicera cuprea. Next base: position 12,785 of record CATVIB010000191.1, read on the forward strand.
ATTACAATTACAATTACAATTACAATTACAATTACAATTACAATTACAATTACAATTACAATTACAATTACAATTACAATTACAATTACAATTACAATTACAATTACAATTACAATTACAATTACAATTACAATTACAATTACAATTACAATTACAATTACAATTACAATTACAATTACAATTACAATTACAATTACAATTACAATTACAATTACAATTACAATTACAATTACAATTACAATTACAATTACAATTACAATTACAATTACAATTACAATTACAATTAGATTTACAATTACAATTACAATTACAATTACAATTACAATTACAATTACAATTACAATTATAATTACAGTTACAATTACAATTACAATTACAATTACAATTACAATTACAATTACAATTACAATTACAATTACAATTACAATTACAATTACAATTACAATTACAATTACAATTACAATTACAATTACAATTACAATTACAATTACAATTACAATTACAATTACAATTACAATTACTATTACAATTACAATTACAATCACAATTACAATTACAAATACATTTACAATTACAATTACAATTACAATTACAACTACAATTACAATTACAATTACAATTACAATTACAATTACAATTACAATTACAATTACAATTACAATTACAATTACAATTACAATTACAATTACAATTACAATTACAATTACAATTACAATTACAATTACAATTACAATTACAATTACAATTACAATTACAATTACAATTACAATTACAATTACAATTACAATTACAATTACAATTACAATTACAATTACAATTAAAATTACAATTACAATTACAATTACAATTACAATTTACAATTACAATTACAATTACAATTACAATTACAATTACAATTACAATTACAATTACAATTACAATTACAATTACAATTACAATTACAATTACAATTACAATTACAATTACAATTACAATTACAATTACAATTACAATTACAATTACAATTACAATTACAATTACATTTACAATTACAATTACAATTAGAGTTACAATTACAATTACAATTCCAATTACAATTACAATTACAACTACAACTACAAATACAATTACAATTACAATTACAATTACAATTACAATTACAATTACAATTACAATTACATTTACAATTACAATTACAATTAGAGTTACAATTACAATTACAATTCCAATTACAATTACAATTACAACTACAACTACAAATACAATTACAATTACAATTACAATTACAATTACAATTACAATTACAATTACAATTACAATTACAATTACAATTACAATTACAATTACAATTACAATTTCAATTACAATTACAATTACAATTACAATTACAATTACAATTACAATTACAATTACAATTACAATTACAATTACAATTACAATTACAATTACAATTACAATTACAATTACAATTACAATTACAATTACAATTACAATTACAATTACAATTACAATTACAATTACAATTACAATTACAATTACAATTACAATTACAATTACAATTATAATTACAATTACATTTACAATTACAATTACAATTACAATTAGATTTACAATTACAATTACAATTACAATTACAATTACAATTACAATTACAACTACAATTACAATTACAATTACTATTACAATTACAATTACAATTACAATTACAATTACATTACAATTACAATTACAATTACAATTACAATTACAATTACAATTACAATTACAATTACAATTACAATTACAATTACAATTACAATTACAATTACAATTACAATTGCAATTACAATTACAATTACAATTACAATTACAATTACAATTACAATTACAATTACAATTACAATTACAATTACAATTACAATTACAATTACAATTACAATTACAATTACAATTACAATTACAATTACAATTACAATTACAATTACAATTACAATTACAATTACAATTACAATTACAATTAGAATTACAATTACAATTACAATTACAATTACTATTACAATTACAATTACAATTACAATTACATTTACAATTACAATTACAATTACAATTACAATTACAATTACAATTACAATTACAATTACAATTACAATTACAATTACAATTTACAATTACAATTACAATTACAATTACAATTACAGTTACAATTACAATTACAATTACAATTACAATTACAATTACAATTACAATTACAATTACAATTACAATTACAATTACAATTACAATTACAATTACAATTACAATTACAATTACAATTACAATTACAATTACAATTACAAATACATTTACAATTACAATTACAATTACAATTAAAATTCCAATTCCAATTCCAATTACAATTACAATTACAATTACAATTACAATTACAATTACAATTACAATTGCAATTACATTTACAATTACAATTACAATTACAAATACAATTACAATTACAATTACAATTACAATTACAATTACAATTACAATTACAATTACAATTACAATTACAATTACAATTACAATTACAATTACAACTACAATTACAATTACAATTACAATTACAATTACAATTACAATTACAATTACAATTACAATTACAATTACAATTACAATTACAATTACAATTGCAATTACAATTACAATTACAATTACAATTACAATTACAATTACAATTACAATTACAATTACAATTACAATTACAATTACAATTACAATTACAATTACAATTACAATTACAATTACAATTACAATTACAATTACAATTACAATTACAATTAGAATTACAATTACAATTACAATTACAATTACTATTACAATTACAATTACAATTACAATTACATTTACAATTACAATTACAATTACAATTACGATTACAATTACAATTACAATTACAATTACAATTACAATTACAATTACAATTTACAATTACAATTACAATAACAATTACAATTACAGTTACAATTACAATTACAATTACAATTACAATTACAATTACAATTACAATTACAATTACAATTACAATTACAATTACAATTACAATTACAATTACAAATACAATTACAATTACAATTACAATTACAATTACAAATACATTTACAATTACAATTACAATTACAATTAAAATTCCAATTCCAATTCCAATTACAATTACAATTACAATTACAATTACAATTACAATTACAATTACAATTACAATTACAATTACAATTACAATTACAATTACAATTACAATTACAATTACAATTACAATTACAATTACAATTACAATTACAATTACAATTACAATTACAATTACAATTACAATTACAATTACAATTACAATTACAATTACAATTACAATTACAATTACAATTACAATTACAATTACAATTACAATTACAATTACAATTACAATTACAATTACAATTACAATTACAATTACAATTACAATTACAATTACAATTACAATTACAATTACAATTACAATTACAATTACAATTGCAATTACATTTACAATTACAATTACAATTACAAATACAATTACAATTACAATTACAATTACAATTACAATTACAATTACAATTACAATTACAATTACAATTACAATTACAATTACAATTACAATTACAATTACAATTACAACTACAATTACAATTACAATTACAATTACAATTACAATTACAATTACAATTACAATTACAATTACAATTACAATTACAATTACAATTACAATTACAATTACAATTACAATTACAATTACAATTGCAATTGCAATTGCAATTACAATTAAATTACAATTACAATTACAATTACAATTACAATTACAATTACAATTACAATTACAATTACAATTACAATTACAATTACAATTACAATTACAATTACAATTACAATTACAATTACAATTACAATTACAATTACAATTACAATTACAATTACAATTACAATTACAATTACAATTACAATTACAATTACAATTACAATTACAATTACAATTACAATTACAATTACAATTACAACTACAATTACAGTTATAGTTACAGTTACAATTACAATTACAATTACAATTACAATTACAAACAATTACAATTACAATTACATTTACAATTACAATTACAATTACAAATACAATTACAATTACAATTACAATTACAATTACAATTACAATTACAATTACAATTACAATTACAATTACAATTACAATTACAATTACAATTACAATTACAATTACAATTACAATTACAATTACAATTACAATTACAATTACAATTACAATTACAATTACAATTAGATTTACAATTACAATTACAATTACAATTACAATTACAATTACAATTACAATTACAATTACAATTACAATTACAATTACAATTACAATTACAATTACAATTACAATTACAATTACAATTACAATTACAATTACAATTACAATTACAATTACAATTACAATTACAATTACAATTACAATTACAATTACAATTACAATTACAATTACAATTACAATTACAATTACAATTACAATTACAATTACAATTACAATTACAATTACAATTACAATTACAATTACAATTACAATTATAATTACAATTACAATTGCAATTGCAATTACAATTACAATTACAATTACAATTACAATTACAATTACAATTACAATTACAATTACAATTACAATTACAATTACAATTACAATTACAATTACAGTTACAATTACAATTACAGTTACAGTTAGAGTTACAGTTAGAGTTACAGTTACAGTTACAATTACAATTACAATTACAATTACAATTACAATTACAATTACAATTACAATTACAATTACAATTACAATTACAATTACAATTACAATTACAATTACAATTACAATTACAATTACAATTACAATTACAATTACAATTACAATTACAATTACAATTACAATTACAATTACAATTACAATTACAATTACAATTACAATTAGATTTACAATTACAATTACAATTAGATTTACAATTACAATTACAATTACAATTACAATTACAATTACAATTGCAATTACAATTACAATTGCAATTACAATTACAATTACAATTACAATTACAATTACAATTACAATTACAATTACAATTACAATTACAGTTACAATTACAATTACAATTACAATTACAATTACAATTACAATTACAATTACAATTACAATTACAATTACAATTACACTTACAATTACAATTACAATTACAATTACAATTACAATTACAATTACAATTACAATTACAATTACAATTACAATTACAATTACAGTTACAGTTAGAGTTACAGTTACAGTTACAATTACAATTACAATTACAATTACAATTACAATTGCAATTACAATTACAATTACAATTACAATTACAATTACAATTACAATTACAATTACAATTACAATTACAATTACAATTACAATTACAATTACAATTACAATTAAAATTACAATTACACTTACAATTACAATTACAATTACAATTACAATTACAATTACAATTACAATTACAATTACAATTACAATTACAATTACAATTACAATTACAATTACAATTACAATTACAATTACAATTACAATTACAATTACAATTACAATTACAATTAGATTTACAATTACAATTACAATTACAATTACAATTACAATTACAATTACAATTACAATTACAATTACATTTACAATTACAATTACAATTACAATTACAATTACAATTACAATTACAATTACAATTACAATTACAATTACAATTACAATTACAATTACAATTACAATTACAATTACAATTACAATTACAATTACAATTACAATTACAATTACAATTACAATTACAATTACAATTACAATTACAATTACAATTACAATTACAATTACAATTACAATTACAATTACAATTACAATTACAATTACAATTACAATTACAATTACAATTACAATTACAATTACAATTACAATTACAATTACAATTACAATTACAATTACAATTACAATTACAATTACAATTACAATTACAATTACAATTACAATTAGATTTACAATTACAATTAAAATTACAATTACAATTACAATTACAATTACAATTACAATTACAATTACATTTACTATTACAATTACAATTACAATTACAATTCCAATTCCAATTACAATTACAATTACAACTACAATTACAATTACAATTACAATTACAATTACAATTACAATTACAATTACAATTACAATTACAATTACAATTACAATTACAATTACAATTACAATTACAATTACAATTACAATTACAATTAAAATTACAATTACAATTACAATTACAATTACAATTACAATTTAAAATAACAATTACAATTACAATTACAATTACAATTACAATTACAATTACAATTACAATTACAATTACAATTACAATTACAATTACAATTACAATTACAATTCAATTACAATTACAATTACAATTCCAATTACAATTACAGTTACAATTACAATTACAATTACAATTACAATTACAATTACAATTACAATTACAATTACAATTACAATTACAATTACAATTACAATTACAATTACAATTACAATTACAATTACAATTACAATTAAAATTACAATTACACTTACAATTACACTTACAATTACAATTACAATTACAATTACAATTACAATTACAATTACAATTAAAATTACAATTACAATTACAATTACAATTACAATTACAATTACAATTACAATTACAATTACAATTACAATTACAATTACAATTACAATTACAATTAGATTTACAATTACAATTACAATTACAATTACAATTACAATTACAATTACAATTACAATTACAATTACAATTACAATTACATTTACTATTACAATTACAATTACAATACAATTACAATTCCAATTACAATTACAATTACAACTACAATTACAATTACAATTAGAATTACAATTACAATTACAATTACAATTACAATTACAATTACAATTACAATTACAATTACAATTACAATTACAATTACAATTACAATTAAAATTACAATTACAATTACAATTACAATTACAATTTAAAATAACAATTACAATTACAATTACAATTACAATTACAATTACAATTACAATTACAATTACAATTACAATTACAATTGCAATTACAATTACAATTACAATTACAATTACAATTACAATTACAATTACAATTACAATTACAATTACAATTACAATTACAATTACAATTACAATTACAATTACAATTACAATTACAGTTACAATTACAATTACAATTACAATTACAATTACAATTACAATTACAATTACAATTACAATTACAATTACAATTACAATTACAATTACAATTACAATTACAATTACAATTACAATTAAAATTACAATTACAATTACAATTACACTTACAATTACAATTACAATTACAATTACAGTTACAATTACAATTACAATTAAAATTACAATTACAATTACAATTACAATTACAAGTACAATTACAATTACAATTACAATTACAATTACAATTACAATTACAATTACAATTACAATTACAATTACAATTACAATTACAATTACAATTACAATTACAATTACAATTACAATTACAATTACAATTACAATTACAATTACAATTACAATTACAATTACAATTACAATTACATTTACAATTACAATTACAATTACAATTACAATTAGATTTACAATTACAATTACAATTACAATTACAATTACAATTACAACTACAATTACAATTACTATTACAATTACAATTACAATTACAATTACAATTACAATTACAATTACAATTACAATTACAATTACAATTACAATTACAATTACAATTACAATTACAATTACAATTACAATTACAATTACAATTACAATTGCAATTACAATTACAATTACAATTACAATTACAATTACAATTACAATTACAATTACAATTACAATTACAATTACAATTACAATTACAATTACAATTACAATTACAATTACAATTACAATTACAATTACAATTACAGTTACAATTACAATTACAATTACAATTACAATTACAATTACAATTACAATTACAATTACAATTACAATTACAATTACAATTACAATTACAATTACAATTACAATTACAATTACAATTACAATTAGAATTACAATTACAATTACAATTACAATTACAATTACAATTACAATTACAATTACAATTACAATTACAATTACAATTAGAATTACAATTACAATTACAATTACATTTACAATTACAATTACAATTACAATTACAATTACAATTACAATTACAATTACAATTACAATTACAATTACAATTACAATTACAATTACAATTACAATTACAATTACAATTACAATTACAATTACAATTACAATTACAATTACAATTACAATTACAATTACAATTACAATTACAATTACAATTACAATTACAATTACAATTACAATTACAATTACAATTACAATTACAATTAGAATTACAATTACAATTACAATTACAATTACAATTACAATTACAATTACAATTACAATTACAATTACAATTACAATTACAATTACAATTACAATTACAATTACAATTACAATTACAATTACAATTACAATTACAATTACATTTACAATTACAATTACAATTACAATTACAATTACAATTACAATTACAATTACAATTACAATCACAATTACAATTACAATTACAATTACAATTACAATTACAATTACAATTACAATTACAATTACAATTACAATTACAATTTCATTACAATTACAATTACAATTACAATTACAATTACAATTACAATTACAATTACAATTACAATTACAATTTACAATTACAATTACAATTACAATTACAATTACAATTACAATTACAATTACAATTACAATTACAATTACAATTACAATTACAATTACAATTACAATTACAATTACAATTACAATTACAATTACAATTACAATTACAATTACAATTACAATTACAATTACAATTACAATTACAATTACAATTACAATTACAATTACAATTACAATTACAATTACAATTACAATTACAATTACAATTACAATTACAATTACAATTACAATTACAATTACAATTACAATTACAATTACAATTACAATTACAAATACAAATACATTTACAATTGACAATTACAATTACAATTAAAATTCCAATTACAATTACAATTACAATTACAATTACAATTACAATTACAATTACAATTACAATTACAATTACAATTACAATTACAATTACAATTACAATTACAATTACAATTACAATTACAATTACAATTACAATTACAATTACAATTACAATTACAATTACAATTACAATTACAATTACAATTACAATTACAATTACAATTACAATTACAATTACAATTACAATTACAATTACAATTACAATTACAATTACAATTACAATTACAATTACAATTACAATTACAATTACAATTACAATTACAATTACAATTACAATTACAATTACAATTACAATTACAATTACAATTACAATTACAATTACAATTACAATTACAATTACAATTACAATTACAATTACAATTACAATTACAATTACAATTACAATTGCAATTGCAATTACATTTGCAATTACAATTACAATTACAATTACAATTACAATTACAATTACAATTACAATATCAATTACAATTACAATTACAATTACAATTACAATTACAATTACAATTACAATTACAATTACAATTACAATTACAATTACAACTACAATTACAATTACAATTCCAATTCCAATTACAACTACAATTACAATTACAATTACAATTACAATTACAATTACAATTACAATTACAATTACAATTACAATTACAATTACAATTACAATTACAATTACAATTACAATTACAATTACAATTAGAATTACAATTACAATTACAATTACAATTACATTTACAATTACAATTACAATTACAATTACAATTACAATTACAATTACAATTACAATTACAATTACAATTACAATTACAATTACAATTACAATTACAATTACAATTACAATTACAATTACAATTACAATTACAATTACAATTACAATTACAATTACAATTACAATTACAATTACAATTACAATTACAATTACATTTACAATTACAATTACAATTACAATTACAATTACAATTACAATTACAATTACAATTACAATTACAATTTACAATTACAATTACAATTACAATTACAATTACAATTACAATTACAATTACAATTACAATTACAATTACAATTACAATTACAATTACAATTACAGTTACAGTTACAATTACAATTACAATTACAATTACAATTACAATTACAATTACAATTACAATTACAATTACAATTACAATTACAATTACAATTACAATTACAATTACAATTACAATTACAATTACAATTACAATTACAAATACATTTACAATTACAATTACAATTACAATTAAAATTCCAATTACAATTACAATTACAATTACAATTACAATTACAATTACAATTACAATTACAATTACAATTACAATTACAATTACAATTACAATTACAATTACAATTACAATTACAATTACAATTACAATTACAATTACAATTACAATTACAATTACAATTACAATTACAATTACAATTACAATTACAATTACAATTACAATTACAATTACAATTACAATTACAATTACAATTACAATTACAATTACAATTACAATTACAATTACAATTACAATTGCAATTGCAATTACATTTACAATTACAATTACAATTACAATTACAATTACAATTACAATTACAATTACAATTACAATTACAATTACAATTGTAATAGTAATTGTAATTGTAATTGTAATTGTAATTGTAATTGTAATTGTAATTGTAATTGTAATTGGAATTGTAATTGTAATTGTAATTGTAATTGTAATTGTAATTGTAATTGTAATTGTAATTGTAATTGTAATTGTAATTGTAATTGTAATTGTAATTGTAATTGTAATTGTAATTGTAATTGTAATTGTAATTGTAATTGTAATTGTAATTGTAATTGTAATTGTAATTGTAATTGTAATTGTAATTGTAATTGTAATTGTAATTGTAATTGTAATTGTAATTGTAATTGTAATTGTAATTGTAATTGTAATTGTAATTGTAATTGTAATTGTAATTGTATTTGTAATTGTAATTGTAATTCTAATTGTAACTGTAATTGTAATTGTAAATGTAATTGTAATTGTAATTCTAATAGTAATTGTAGTTGTAATTGTAATTGTAATTGTAATTGTAATTGTAATTGTAATTGTAATTGTAATTGTAATTGAAATTGTAATTGTAATTGTAATTGTAATTGTAATTGTAATTGTAATTGTAATTGTAATTGTAATTGTAATTGTAATTGTAATTGTAATTGTAATTGTAATTGTAATTGTAATTGTAATTGTAATTGTAATTGTAATTGTAATTGTAATTGTAATTGTAATTGTAATTGTAATTGTAATTGTAATTGTAATTGTAATTGTAATTGTAATTGTAATTGTAATTGTAATTGTAATTGTAATTGTAATTGTAATTGTAATTGTAATTGTAATTGTAATTGTAATTGTAATTGTAATTGTAATTGTAATTGTAATTGTAATTGTAATTGTAATTGTAATTGTAATTGTAATTGTAATTGTAATTGTAATTGTAATTGTAATTGTAATTGTAATTGTAATTGTAATTGTAATTGTAATTGTAATTGTAATTGTAATTGTAATTGTAATTGTAATTGTAATTGTAATTGTAATTGTAATTGTAATTGTAATTGTCATTGTAATTGTAATTGTAATTGTAATTGTAATTGTAATTGTAATTGTAATTGTAATTGTAATTGTAATTGTAATTGTAATTGTAATTGTAATTGTAATTGTAATTGTAATTGTAATTGTAATTGTAATTGTAATTGTAATTGTAATTGTAATTGTAATTGTAATTGTATTTGTAATTGTAATTGTAATTCTAATTGTAACTGTAATTGTAATTGTAAATGTAATTGTAATTGTAATTCTAATAGTAATTGTAGTTGTAATTGTAATTGTAATTGTAATTGTAATTGTAATTGTAATTGTAATTGTAATTGAAATTGTAATTGTAATTGTAATTGTAATTGTAATTGTAATTGTAATTGTAATTGTAATTGTAATTGTAATTGTAATTGTAATTGTAATTGTAATTGTAATTGTAATTGTAATTGTAATTGTAATTGTAATTGTAATTGTAATTGTAATTGTAATTGTAATTGTAATTGTAATTGTAATTGTAATTGTAATTGTAATTGTAATTGTAATTGTAATTGTAATTGTAATTGTAATTGTAATTGTAATTGTAATTGTAATTGTAATTGTAATTGTAATTGTAATTGTAATTGTAATTGTAATTGTAATTGTAATTGTAATTGTAATTGTAATTGTAATTGTAATTGTAATTGTAATTGTAATTGTAATTTTAATTGTAATTGTAATTGTAATTGTAATTGTAATTGTAATTGTAATTGTAATTGTAATTGTAATTGTAATTGTAATTGTAATTGTAATTGTAATTGTAATTGTAATTGTAATTGTAATTGTAATTGTAATTGTAATTGTAATTGTAGTTGTAATTGTAATTGTAATTGTAATTGTAATTGTAATTGTAATTGTAATTGTAATTGTAATTGTAATTGTAATTGTAATTGTAATTGTAATTGTAATTGTAATTGTAATTGTAATTGTAATTGTAATTGTAATTGTAATTGTAATTGTAATTGTAATTGTAATTGTAATTGTAATTGTAATTGTAATTGTAATTGTAATTGTAATTGTAATTGTAATTGTAATTGTAATTGTAATTGTAATTGTAATTGTAATTGTAATTGTAATTGTAATTGTAATTGTAATTGTAATTGTAATTGTAATTGTAATTGTAATTGTAATTGTAAATGTAATTGTAATTGTAATTGTAATTGTAATTGTAATTGTAATTGTAATTGTAATTGTAATTGTAATTTTAATTGTAATTGTAATTGTAATTGTAATTGTAATAATAATTGTAATTGTAATTGTAATTGTAATTGTAATTGTAATTGTAATTGTAATTGTAATTGTAATTGTAATTGTAATTGTAATTGTAATTGTAATTGTAATTGTAATTGTAATTGTAATTGTAATTGTAATTGTAATTGTAATTTTAATTGTAATTGTAATTGTAACTGTAATTGTAATTGTAATTGTAATTGTAATTGTAATTGTAAATGTAATTGTAATTGTAATTGTAATTGTAATTGTAATTGTAATTGTAATTGTAATTGTAATTGTAATTGTAATTGTAATTGTAATTGTAATTGTAATTGTAATTGTAATTGTAATTGTAATTGTAATTGTAATTGTAATTGTAATTGTAATTGTAAT
>CATVIB010000192.1:0-88979 GCA_958336395.1 Ctenicera cuprea
AATTACAATTACAATTACAATTACAATTACAATTACAATTACATTTACAATTACAATTACAATTACAATTACAATTACAATTACAATTACAATGACAATTACAATTACAATAACAATTACAATTGCAATTACAATTACAATGACAATTGCAAATACAATTACAATTACAATTACAATTACAATTACAATTACAATTACAATTACAATTACAATTACAATTACAATTACAATTACAATTACAATTACAATTACAATTACAATTACAATTACAATTACAATTACAATTACAATTACAATTACAATTACAATTACAATTACAATTACAATTACAATTACAATTACAATTACAATTACAATTACAATTACAATTACAATTACAATTACAATTACAATTACAATTACAATTACAATTACAATTACAATTACAATTACAATTACAATTACAATTACAATTACAATTACAATTACAATTACAATTACAAATACAATTACAATTACAATTACAATTAAAATTACAATTACAATTACAATTACAATTACAATTACAATTACAATTACAATTACAATTACAATTACAATTACAATTACAATTACAATTACAATTACAATTACAATTACAATTACAATTACAACCCCAATTACAATTACAATTACAATTACAACTACAATTACAATTACAATTACAATTACAATTACAATTACAATTACAATTACAATTACAATTACAATTACAATTACAATTACAATTACAATTACAATTACAATTACAATTACAATTACAATTACAATTACAATTACAATAACAATTACAATTACAATTACAATTACAATTACAATTACAATTACAATTACAATTACAATTACAATTACAATTACAATTACAATTACAATTACAATTACAATTACAATTACAATTACAATTACAATTACAATTACAATTACAATTACAATTACAATTACAATTACAATTACAATTACAATTACAATTACAATTACAATTACAATTACACTTACAATTACAATTACAATTACAATTACAATTACAATTACAATTACAATTACAATTACAATTACAATTACAATTACAATTACAATTACAATTACAATTACAATTACAATTACAATTACAATTACAATTACAATTACAATTACAATTACAATTACAATTACAATTACAATTACGATTACAATTACAATTACAATTACAATTACAATTACAATTACAATTACAATTACAATTACAATTACAATTACAATTAAAATTACAATTACAATTACAATTACAATTACAATTACAATTACAAGTACATTTACAACTACAATTACAACTACAATTACAATTACAATTACAATTACAATTCCAATTCCAATTACAATTACAATTACAATTACAATTACAATTATAATTACAATTACAATTACAATTACAATTTCAATTACAATTACAATTACAATTACAATTACAATTACAATTACAATTACAATTACAATTACAATTACAATTACAATTACAATTACAATTACAATTACAATTACAATTACAATTACAATTACAATTACAATTACAATTACAATTACAATTACAATTACAATTACAATTACAATTACAATTACAATTACAATTACAATTACAATTACAATTACAATTACAATTACAATTACAATTACAATTACAATTACAATTACAATTACAATTACAATTACAATTACAATACAATTACATTTACAATTACAATTACAATTACAATTACAATTACAATTACAATGACAATTACAATTACAATTACAATTACAATTGCAATTACAATTACAATGACAATTGCAAATACAATTACAATTACAATTACAATTACAATTACAATTACAATTACAATTACAATTACAATTACTATTACAATTACAATTACAATTACAATTACAATTACAATTACAATACAATTACAATTACAATTACAATTACAATTACAATTACAATTACAATTACAATTACAATTACAATTACAATTACAATTACAATTACAATTACAATTACAATTACAATTACAATTACAATTACAATTACAATTACAATTACAATTACAATTACAATTACAATTACAATTACAATTACAATTACATTTAAAATTACAATTACAATTACAATTACAATTACAATTACAATTACAATTACAATTACAATTACAATTACAACTACAATTACAATTACAATTACAATTACAATTACAATTACAATTATAATTACAATTACAATTACAATTACAATTACAATTATAATTACAATTACAATTACAATTACAATTACAATTACAATTACAATTACAATTACAATTACAATTACAATTACAATTACAATTACAATTACAATTACAATTTCAATTACAATTACAATTACAATTACAATTACATTTACAATTACAATTACAATTACAATTACAATTACAATTACAATTACAATTACAATTACAATTACAATTACAATTACAATTACAATTACAATTACAATTACAATTACAATTACAATTACAATTACAATTACAATTACAATTACAATTACAATTACAATTACAATTACAATTACAATTACAATTACAATTACAATTACAATTACAATTACAATTACAATTACAATTACAATTACAATTACAATTACAATTACAATTACAATTACAATTACAATTACAATTACAATTACAATTACAATTACAATTACAATTACAATTACAATTACAATTACAATTACATTTACAATTACAATTACAATTACAATTACAATTACGTTTACAATTACAATTACAATTACAATTACAATTACAATTGCAATTACAATTACAATTACAATTAGAATTACAATTACAATTACAATTACAATTACAATTACAATTACAATTACAATTACAATTACAATTACAATTACAATTACAATTACAATTACAATTACAATTACAATTACAATTACAATTACAATTACAATTACAATTACAATTACAATTACAATTACAATTACAATTACAATTACAATTACAATTACAATTACAATTACAATTACAATTACAATTACAATTACAATTACAATTACAATTACAATTACAATTACAATTACAATTACAATTACAATTACAATTAAAATTACAATACAATTACAATTACAATTACAACCACAATTACAATTACAATTACAATTACAACTACAATTACAATTACAATTACAATTACAATTACAATTACAATTACAATTACAATTACAATTACAATTACAATTACAATTACAATTACAATTACAATAACAATTACAATTACAATTACAATTACAATTACAATTACAATTACAATTACAATTACAATTACAATTACAATTACAATTACAATTACAATTACAATTACAATTACAATTACAATTACAATTACAATTACAATTACAATTACAATTACAATTACAATTACAATTACAATTACAATTACAATTACAATTACAATTACAATTACAATTACATTTACAATTACAATTACAATTACAATTAAATTACATTACAATTACAATTACAATTACAACCACAATTACAATTACAATTACAATTACAACTACAATTACAATTACAATTACAATTACAATTACAATTACAATTACAATTACAATTACAATTACAATTACAATTACAATTACAATTCCAATTACAATAACAATTACAATTACATTACAATTACAATTACAATTACAATTACAATTACAATTACAATTACAATTACAATTACAATTACAATTACAATTACAATTACAATTACAATTACAATTACAATTACAATTACAATTACAATTACAATTACAATTATAATTACAATTACAATTACAATTACAATTACAATTACAATTACAATTACAATTACAATTACAATTACAATTGCAAATACAATTACAATTACAATTACAATTAAAATTACAATTACAATTACAATTACAATTACAATTACAATTACAATTACAAGTACATTTACAACTACAATTACAATTACAATTACAATTACAATTACAATTACAATTACAATTACAATTACAATTACAATTACAATTACAATTACAATTACAATTACAATTTCAATTACAATTACAATTACAATTACAATTACAATTACAATTACAATTACAATTACAATTACAATTACAATTACAATTACAATTACAATTACAATTACAATTACAATTACAATTACAATTACAATTACAATTACAATTACAATTACAATTACAATTACAATTACAATTACAATTACAATTACAATTACAATTACAATTACAATTACAATTACAATTACAATTACAATTACAATTACATTTACAATTACAATTACAATTACAATTACAATTACAATTACAATTACAATTACAATTACAATTACAATTACAATTACAATTACAATTACAATTACAATTACAATTACAATTACAATTACAATTACAATTACAATTACAATTACAATTACAATTACAATTACAATTACAATTACAATTACAATTACAATTTCAATACAATTACAATTACAATTACAATTACATTTACAATTACAATTACAAATACAATTACAATTACAATTACAATTACAATTACAATTACAATTACAATTACAATTACAATTACAATTACAATTACAATTACAATTACAATTACAATTACAATTACAATTACAATTACAATCACAATTACAATCACAATTACAATTACAATTACAATTACAATTACAATTACAATTACAATTACAATTACAATTACAATTACAATTACAATTACAATTACAATTACAATTACAATTACAATTACAATTACAATTACAATTACAATTACAATTACAATTACAATTACAATTACAATTACAATTACAATTACAATTACAATTACAATTACAATTACAATTACAATTACAATTACAATTACAATTCCAATTACAATTACATTTACAATTACAATTACAATTACAATTACAATTACATTTACAATTACAATACAATTACAATTACAATTACAATTACAATTGCAATTACAATTACAATTACAATTACAATTACAATTACAATTACAATTACAATTAC
Source organism: Ctenicera cuprea (assembly GCA_958336395.1). Classification (NCBI taxonomy): domain Eukaryota; kingdom Metazoa; phylum Arthropoda; class Insecta; order Coleoptera; family Elateridae; genus Ctenicera; species Ctenicera cuprea. Next base: position 5,081 of record CATVIB010000192.1, read on the forward strand.
AATTACAATTACAAGTACAATTACAATTACAATTACATTACAATTACAATTACAATTACAATTACAATACAATTACAGTTACAATTACAATTAAAATTACAATTACAATTACAATTACAATTACAATTACAATTACAATTACAATTACAATTACCATTACAATTACAATTACAATTACAATTACAATTACAATTACAATTACATTACAATTACAATTACAATTACAATTACAATTACAATTACATTTACAATTACAATTACAATTACAATTACAATTACAATTACAATTACAATTACAATTACAATTACAATTACAATTACAATTACAATTACAATTACAATTACAGTTACAGTTACAATTACAATTACAATTACAATTACAATTACAATTACAATTACAATTACAATTACAATTACAATTACAATTACAATTACAATTACAATTACAATTACAACTACAATTACAATTACAATTACAATTACAGCTACAATTACAATTACAATTACAATTACAATTACAATTACAATTACAATTACAATTACAATTAAAATTACAATTACAATTACAATTACAATTACAATTACAATTACAATGACAATTACAATTACAATTACAATTACAATTACAATTACAATTACAATCACAATTACAATAAAATTACAATTACTATTACAATTACAATCACAAGTACAATTACAATTACAATTACCATTACAATTACAATTATAATTACAATTACAATTACAACTACAATTACAATTACAATTACAATTACAATTACAATTACAATTACAATTACAATGGCAATTACAATTACAATTACAATTACAATTGTTGAAGGTTGAGGGGTTGAAGGTTGGTGGCTGAGGGTTTGAGGGGTTGAAGGTTGAGGAGTTAAATGTTGAAGTCTGAGAGGTTGAAGGTTGAAGGTTGAGGAGTTGAAGGTTGGTGGCTGAGGGTTGAGGGGTTGAAGGTTGAGGAGTTAAATGTTGAAGTCTGACAGGTTGAAGGTTGCAGGTTGAGGAGTTGAAGGTTGAAAGTTGAAAGTTGAGGGGTTGAAGGTTGAAAAGTTGAGGGGTTGAAGGTTATAGGTTGAAGGGTTGAGGGGTTGAAGGTTGAAGGTTGAGGAGTTAAAGGTTGAAGGTGAGAGGTTGAAGGGTGCAGGTTGAGGGTGAGGTTGAAGGTTGAAGGAGGTTAACGGGTGGAAAGTTAAAGGTGCAGGGTTTAAATGTTGAATGCTGAAGGTTAACGGGTGGAAGGTTAAGGTGCAGGGGTTAAATGTTGAATGTCGAAGGTTGAGAGGTTGAAGGTTAAAGGTTAAGTGGTTGAAGGTTGAAGGTTCAGGGACTGAATGTTGGGGAGTTGAAGGTTGAAGGTTGAGGGCTTGAAGGTTGAAGGTTGAGGTGTTTAAGGTTGGAGGTTTAGGAGTTGAAGGTTGAGGGGTAGAAGGTTGAAGGTTGAGAAGTTGAAGGTTGATGGTTGAGGGGTTGAAGGTTGAAGGTTGTGGGGTTGAAGATTGAAAGTTGAGGGACTGAAGATTGAAGGTTGACTGGTTGAAGGTTACAGGTTGAGCGGTAGAAGGTTGAAGGTTGAGGGTTTGAAAGTTAAAGGTGAAGGGGTTGAAGGTCGAAGGTTGAGGGGTTAAAGATAGATGGTTGGGTGGTGGAAGGTTGAAAGTTGAGGGCTTGAAGGATAAAGGTAGAAGGTTGAGTGGTTAAAGGTTGAAGGTTAAGTGGTTGAAGATCGAAGGTTGAGGGGTTAAAGGTTGAAGGTTGAAGGAGTTGAAGGTTGAAGGTTGAGGGGTTGAAGGTTGGAGGTTGAACGTTGAAGGGTTAAAGGTTGCAGGTTGAGGGGTTGAAGGATGACGGTTGAGGGGTTGAAGGTTGAAGGTTGAAGGAGTTGAAGGTTGAAAGTTGAGGGGTTGAAAGTTAAAGGTTGAAGGTTGAAACAGTTGAAGGTTGAAGGTTGAGGGGTTGATGGTTGAAGGTCGAAGGTTGAGGGGTTAAAGGTTGAAGGTTGAAGGAGTTGAACGTTGAAGGTTGAGGGGTTGAAGGTTGGAGGTTGAACGTTGAGGGGTTGAAGGTTGAAGGTTGAAGAGTTGAAGGTTGAAGGTTGAGGGGTTGAAGGTTGAAGGTTGAGGGGTTGAAGGTTGAAGGTTGAGGGGTTGAAGGTTAAAGGTTGATGGGTTGAAGGTTGAGGGGTTGAAGGTTGGAGGTTGAACGTTGAAGGGTTGAAGGTTGCAGGTTGAGGGGTTGAAGGATGACGGTTGAGGGGTTGAAGGTTGAAGGTTGAAGGAGTTGAAGGTTGAAAGTTGAGGGGTTGATGGTTGAAGGTCGAAGGTTGAGGGGTTAAAGGTTGAAGGTTGAAGGAGTTGAACGTTGAAGGTTGAGGGGTTGAAGGTTGGAGGTTGAACGTTGAGGGGTTGAAGGTTGAAGGTTGAGGAGTTGAAGGTTGAAGGTTGAGGGGTTGAAGGTTGAAGGTTGAAGGAGTTGAACGTTGAAGGTTGAGGGGTTGAAGGTTGAAGGTTGAAGGTTGAGGGGTTGAAGGTTAAAGGTTGATGGGTTGAAGGTTGAGGGGTTGAAGGTTGAAGTTAGATTGGTTGAAGGTTGAAGGTTGAGGGCTTGAAAGTTGAAGGTTGGGAAGTTGAAGGTTGAAGGTTAAGGGGTTGAATATTGAGGGGTTGAAGGTTGAAGATTGAGGGGTTGAAGGTTGAAGGTTGAAGGTTGAAGATTGAGAGGTTGAAGGTTAAAGGTTAAGTGGTTGAAGGTTGAAGGTTGAGGGACTGAATGTTGGGGAGTTGAAGGTTGAAGGTTGAGGGCTTGAAGGTCGAAGGTTGAGGTGTTTAAGTTTGGAAGTTTAGGAGTTGAAGATTGAGGGGTTGAAGGTTGAAGGTTGAGAAGTTGAAGGTTGATGGTTGAGGGGTTGTAGGTTGAAGGTTGTGGGGTTGAAGATTGAAAGTTGAGGGACTGAAGATTGAAGGTTGACTGGTTGATGGTTACAGGTTGAGGGGTAGAAGGTTGAAGGTTGAGGGTTTGAAAGTTAAAGGTTAAGGGGTTAAAGGTCGAAGTTTGAGGGGTTAAAGATAAATGGTTGGGTGGTTGAAGGTTGAAAGTTGAGGGCTTGAAGGATAAAGGTTGAAGGTCGAGTGGTTAAAGGTTGAAGGTTAAGGGGTTAAAGATCGAAGGTTGAGGGGTTAAAGGTTGAAGGTTGAAGGAGTTGAAAGTTGAAGGTTGAGGGGTTGCAGGTTGGAGGTTGAACGTTGAGGGGTTGAAGGTTGAAGGTTGAGGAGTTAAAGGATGAAGGTTGAGGGGTTGAAGGTTGAAGGTTGAAGGATTTGAAGGTTGGAAGTTGAGGGGTTGAAGGTCAAAGGTTGATGGTTGAAGGAGTTGAAGGTTGAAGGTTGAGGGGTTAATGGTTAAAGGTTGATGGGTTGAAGGTTGAGGGGTTGAAGGTTGAAGGTTGGGAAGTTGAAGGTTGAAGGTTAAGGGGTTGAATATTGAGGGGTTGAAGGTTGAAGACTGAGGGGTTGAAGGTTGTAGGTTGAAGGGTGAGAGGTTGAAGGTTAAAGGTTAAGTGGTTGAAGGTTGAAGGTTGAGGAACTGAATGTTGGGGAGTTGAAGGTTGAAGGTTGAGGGCTTGAAGGTTGAAGGTTGAGGTGTTTAAGGTTGGAGGTTTAGGAGTTGAAGGTTGAGGGGTTGAAGGTTGAAGGTTGAGAAGTTGAAGGTTGATGGTTGAGGGGTTGAAAGTTGAAGGTTGTGGGGTTGAAGATTGAAAGTTGAGGGACTGAAGATTGAAGGTTGACTGGTTGAAGGTTACAGGTTGAGCGGTAGAAGGTTGAAGGTTGAGGGTTTGAAAGTTGAAAGTTAAAGGTTAAGGGGTTGAAGGTCGAAGGTTGAGGGGTTAAAGATAAATGGTTGGGTGGTTGAAGGTTGAAAGTTGATGGCTTGAAGGATGAAGGTTGAGGGGTTGAAGGATGAAGGTTGAGGGGTTGAAGGTTGAATGTTGAAGGAGTTGAAGGTTGAAAGTTGAGGGGTTGAAGGTTAAAGGTTGAACGTTGAAGGAGTCGAAAGTTGAAGGTTGAGGGGTTGAAGGTTGATGGTCGAAGGTTGAGTTGTTAAAGGTTAAAGGTTGAAGGAGTTGAAAGTTGAAGGTTGAGCGGTTGAAGGTTGGAGGTTGAAGGTTGAGGGGTTGAAGGTTGAAGGTTGAGGAGTTGAAGGTTGAAGGTTGATTGGTTGAAGGTTGAAGGTTGAAGGTTGAGGGGTTGAAGGTTGAAGGTTGAGGGCTTGAAGGTTGAAGGTTGAGGTGTTTAAGGTTGGAGGATTAGGAGTTGAAGGTTGAGGGGTTGAAGGTTGAAGGTTGAGAAGTTGAAGGTTGATGATTGAGGGGTTGAAGGTTGAAGGTTGTGGGGTTGAAGATTGAAAGTTAAGGGACTGAAGATTGAAGGTTGACTGGTTGAAGGTTACAGGTTGAGCGGTAGAAGGTTGAAGGTTGAGGGTTTGAAAGTTAAAGGTGAAGGGGTTGAATGTCGAAGGTTGAGGGGTTAAAGATAGATTTTTGGCTGGTTGAAGGTTGAAAGTTGAGGGCTTGAAGGATGAAGGTAGAAGGTTGAGTGGTTAAAGGTTGAAGGTTGAAGAAGTTGAAGGTTGAAAGTTGAGGGGTTGAAGGTTAAAGGTTAAAGGTTGAAGGAGTTGAAGGTTGAAGGTTGAGGGGTTGAAGGTTGGAGGTTGAGGGTTTGAAAGTTAAAGGTGAAGGGGTTGAAGGTCGAAGGTTAAGGGGTTGAAGATCGAAGGTTGAGGGGTTAAAGGTTGAAGGTTGAAGGAGTTGATGGTTGAAAGTTGAGGGGTTGAAGGTTAAAGGTTGAAGGTTGAAGGAGTTGAAGGTTGAAGGTTGAGGGGTTGAAGGTTGAAGGTCGAAGGTTCAGGGGTTAAAGGTTGAAGGTTGAAGGAGTTGAAGGTTGAAGGTTGAGGGGTTGAAGGTTGGAGGTTGAACGTTGAGGGGTTGAAGGTTGAAGGTTGAGGAGTTGAAGGTTGAAGGTTGAGGGGTTGAAGGTTGAAGGTTGAGGGGTTGAAGTTTGAAGGTTGAGGGATTGAAGGTTAAAGGTTGATGGGTTGAAGGTTGAAGGTTGAAGGAGTTGAAGGTTGAAAGTTGAGGGGTTGAAGGTTAAAGGGTTGAAGGTTGAAGGAGTTGAAGGTTGAAGGTTGAGGGGTTGAAGGTTGAAGGTCGAAGGTTGAGGGGTTAAAGGTTGAAGGTTGAAGGAGTTGAAGGTTGAAGGTTGAGGGGTTGAAGGTTGGAGGTTGAACGTTGAGGGGTTGAAGGTTGAAGGTTGAGGGGTTGAAGGATGAAGGTTGAGGGGTTGAAGGTTGAAGGTTGATGGAGTTGAAGGTTGAAAGTTGAGGGGTTGAAGGTTAAAGGTTGAAGGTTGGAGGAGTTGAAGGTTGAAGGTTGAGGGGTTGAAGGTTGAAGGTCGAAGGTTGAGGGGTTAAAGGTTGAAGGTTGAAGGAGTTGAAGGTTGAAGGTTGAGGGGTTGAAGGTTGGAGGTTGAACGTTGAGGGGTTGAAGGTTGAAGGATGAGGAGTTGAAGGTTGAAGGTTGAGGGGTTGAATGTTGAAGGTTGAGGGGTTGAAGGTTCAAGGTTGAGGGGTTGTAGGTTAAAGGTTGATGGGTTGAAGGTTGAGGGGTTGAAGGTTGAAGTTAGAGGGGTTGAAGGTTGAAGGTTGATTGCTTGAAAGTTAAAGGTTGGGAAGTTAAAGGTTGAAGGTTAAGGGGTTGAATATTGAGGGGTTGAAGGTTGAAGATTGAGGGGTTGAAGGTTGAAGGTTGAAGGTTGAAAGGTTGAAGGTTAAAGGTTAAGTGGTTGAAGGTTGAAGGTTGAGGCACTGAATGTTGGGGATTTGAAGGTTGAAGGTTGAGGGCTTGAAGGTTGAAGGTTGAGGTGTTTAAGGTTGGAGGTTTAGGAGTTGAAGGTTGAAGGTTGAGGGGTTGAAGGTTGAAGGTCGAAGGTTGAGGGGTTAAAGGTTGAAGGTTGAAGGAGTTGAAGGTTGAAGGTTGAGGGGTTGAAGGTTGGAGGTTGAACGTTGAGGGGTTGAAGGTTGAAAGTTGAGGGGTTGAAGGATGAAGGTTGAGGGGTTGAAGGTTGAAGGTTGAAGGAGTTGAAGATTGAAAGTTGAGGGGTTGAAGGTTAAAGGTTGAAGGTTGAAGGAGTTGAAGGTTGAAGGTTGAGGGGTTGAAGGTTGAAGGTCGAAGGTTGATTGGTTAAAGGTTGAAGGTTGAAGGAGTTGAAGGTTGAAGGTTGAGGGGTTGAAGGTTGGAGGTTGAACGTTGAGGGGTTGAAGGTTGAAGGTTGAGGAGTTGAAGGTTGAAGGTTGAGGGGTTGAAGCTTGAAGGTTGAGGGGTTGAAGGTTGAAGGTTGAGGGGTTGAAGGTTAAAGGTTGATGGGTTGAAGGTTGAGGGGTTGAAGGTTGAAGTTAGAGGGGTTGAAGGTTGAAGGTTGAGGGCTTGAAAGTTGAAGGTTGGGAAGTTGAAGGTTGAAGGTTAAGGGGTTGAATATTGAGGGGTGGAAGGTTGAAGATTGAGGGGTTGAAGGTTGAAGGTTGAAGGTTGAGAGGTTGAAGGTTAAAGGTTAAGTGGTTGAAGGTTGAAGGTTGAGGGCTTGAAGGTTGAAGGTTGTGGTGTTTAAGGTTGGAGGTTTAGGAGTTGAAGGTTGAGGGGTTGAAGGTTGAAGGTTGAGGAGTTGAAGGTTGAAGGTTGAGGGGTTGAAGGTTGGAGGTTGAAGGTTGAGGGGTTGAAGGTTGAAGGTTGAATGCTTGAAGGTTGAAGGTTGAGGTGTTTAAGGTTGGAGGTTTAGGAGTTGAAGGTTGAGGGGTTGAACGTTGAAGGCTGAGAAGTTGAAGGTTGATGGTTGAGGGGTTGAAGGTTGAAGGTTGTGGGGTTGAAGATTGAAAGTTGAGGGACTGAAGATTGAAGGTTGACTGGTTGAAGGTTACAGGTTGAGCGGTAGAAGGTTGAAGGTTGAGGGTTTGAAAGTTAAAGGTGAAGGGGTTGAAGGTCGAAGGTTGAGGGGTTAAAGATAGATGGTTGGCTGGTTGAAGGTTGAAAGTTGAGGGCTTGAAGGATGAAGGTAGAAGGTTGAGTGGTTAAAGGTTGAAGGTTGAAGAAGTTGAAGGTTGAAAGTTGAGGGGTTGAAGGTTAAAGGTTAAAGGTTGAAAGAGTTGAAGGTTGAAGGTTGAGGGGTTGAAGGTTGGAGGTTGAGGGTTTGAAAGTTAAAGGTGAAGGGGTTGAAGGTCGAAGGTTAAGGGGTTGAAGGTTGAAGGTTGAGGGGTTGAAGGATGAAGGTTGAGGGGTTGAAGGTTGAAGGTTGAGGGGTTGAAGGTTGGAGGTTGAACGTTGTGGGGTTGAAGGTTGAAGGTTGAGGAGTTGAAGGTTGAAGGTTGAGGGGTTGAAGGTTGAAGGTTGAGGGGTTGAAGGATGAAGGTTGAGGGGTTGAAGGTTAAAGGTTGAAGCAGTTGAAGGTTGAAAGTTGTGGGGTTGAAGGTTGAAGGTTGAGGAGTTGAAGGTTGAAGGTTGAGGGGTTGAAGGTTGAAGGTTGAGGGGTTGAAGGATGAAGGTTGAGGGGTTGAAGGTTAAAGGTTGAAGCAGTTGAAGGTTGAAAGTTGTGGGGTTGAAGGTTAAAGGTTGAAGGTTGGAGGAGTTGAAGGTTGAAGGTTGAGGGGTTGAAGGTTGAAGGTTGAAGGTCGAAGGTTGAGGGGTTAAAGGTTGAAGGTTGAAGGAGTTGAAGGTTGAAGGTTGAGGAGTTGAAGGTTGGAGGTTGAACGTTGAGGGGTTGAAGTTTGAAGGATGAGGAGTTGAAGGTCGAAGGTTCAGGGGTTAAAGGTTGAAGGTTGAAGGAGTTGAAGGTTGAAGGTTGAGGGGTTGAAGGTTGGAGGTTGAACGTTGTGGGGTTGAAGGTTGAAGGTTGAGGAGTTGAAGGTTGAAGGTTGAGGGGTTGAAGGTTGAAGGTTGAGGGGTTGAAGGATGAAGGTTGAGGGGTTGAAGGTTAAAGGTTGAAGCAGTTGAAGGTTGAAAGTTGTGGGGTTGAAGGTTAAAGGTTGAAGGTTGGAGGAGTTGAAGGTTGAAGGTTGAGGGGTTGAAGGTTGAAGGTTGAAGGTCGAAGGTTGAGGGGTTAAAGGTTGAAGGTTGAAGGAGTTGAAGGTTGAAGGTTGAGGAGTTGAAGGTTGGAGGTTGAACGTTGAGGGGTTGAAGTTTGAAGGATGAGGAGTTGAAGGTTGAAGGTTGAGGGGTTGAATGTTGAAGGTTGAGGGGTTGAAGGTTGAAGGTTGAGGGGTTGTAGGTTAAATGTTGATGGGTTGAAGGTTGAGGGGTTGAAGGTTGAAGGTTGAGGGGTTGAAGGTTGGAGGTTGAACGTTGAGGGGTTGAAGGTTGAAGGTTGAGGAGTTGAAGGTTGAAGGTTGAGGGGTTGAAGGTTGAAGGTTGAGGGGTTGAAGTTTGAAGGTTGAGGGATTGAAGGTTAAAGGTTGATGGGTTGAAGGTTGAAGGTTGAAGGAGTTGAAGGTTGAAAGTTGAGGGGTTGAAGGTTAAAGGGTTGAAGGTTGAAGGAGTTGAAGGTTGAAGGTTGAGGGGTTGAAGGTTGAAGGTCGAAGGTTGAGGGGTTAAAGGTTGAAGGTTGAAGGAGTTGAAGGTTGAAGGTTGAGGGGTTGAAGGTTGGAGGTTGAACGTTGAGGGGTTGAAGGTTGAAGGTTGAGGGGTTGAAGGATGAAGGTTGAGGGGTTGAAGGTTGAAGGTTGATGGAGTTGAAGGTTGAAAGTTGAGGGGTTGAAGGTTAAAGGTTGAAGGTTGGAGGAGTTGAAGGTTGAAGGTTGAGGGGTTGAAGGTTGAAGGTCGAAGGTTGAGGGGTTAAAGGTTGAAGGTTGAAGGAGTTGAAGGTTGAAGGTTGAGGGGTTGAAGGTTGGAGGTTGAACGTTGAGGCGTTGAAGGTTGAAGGATGAGGAGTTGAAGGTTGAAGGTTGAGGGGTTGAATGTTGAAGGTTGAGGGGTTGAAGGTTCAAGGTTGAGGGGTTGTAGGTTAAAGGTTGATGGGTTGAAGGTTGAGGGGTTGAAGGTTGAAGTTAGAGGGGTTGAAGGTTGAAGGTTGATTGCTTGAAAGTTAAAGGTTGGGAAGTTAAAGGTTGAAGGTTAAGGGGTTGAATATTGAGGGGTTGAAGGTTGAAGATTGAGGGGTTGAAGGTTGAAGGTTGAAGGTTGAAAGGTTGAAGGTTAAAGGTTAAGTGGTTGAAGGTTGAAGGTTGAGGCACTGAATGTTGGGGATTTGAAGGTTGAAGGTTGAGGGCTTGAAGGTTGAAGGTTGAGGTGTTTAAGGTTGGAGGTTTAGGAGTTGAAGGTTGAAGGTTGAGGGGTTGAAGGTTGAAGGTCGAAGGTTGAGGGGTTAAAGGTTGAAGGTTGAAGGAGTTGAAGGTTGAAGGTTGAGGGGTTGAAGGTTGGAGGTTGAACGTTGAGGGGTTGAAGGTTGAAGGTTGAGGGGTTGAAGGATGAAGGTTGAGGGGTTGAAGGTTGAAGGTTGAAGGAGTTGAAGATTGAAAGTTGAGGGGTTGAAGGTTAAAGGTTGAAGGTTGAAGGAGTTGAAGGTTGAAGGTTGAGGGGTTGAAGGTTGAAGGTCGAAGGTTGATTGGTTAAAGGTTGAAGGTTGAAGGAGTTGAAGGTTGAAGGTTGAGGGGTTGAAGGTTGGAGGTTGAACGTTGAGGGGTTGAAGGTTGAAGGTTGAGGAGTTGAAGGTTGAAGGTTGAGGGGTTGAAGCTTGAAGGTTGAGGGGTTGAAGGTTGAAGGTTGAGGGGTTGAAGGTTAAAGGTTGATGGGTTGAAGGTTGAGGGGTTGAAGGTTGAAGTTAGAGGGGTTGAAGGTTGAAGGTTGAGGGCTTGAAAGTTGAAGGTTGGGAAGTTGAAGGTTGAAGGTTAAGGGGTTGAATATTGAGGGGTGGAAGGTTGAAGATTGAGGGGTTGAAGGTTGAAGGTTGAAGGTTGAGAGGTTGAAGGTTAAAGGTTAAGTGGTTGAAGGTTGAAGGTTGAGGGCTTGAAGGTTGAAGGTTGTGGTGTTTAAGGTTGGAGGTTTAGGAGTTGAAGGTTGAGGGGTTGAAGGTTGAAGGTTGAGGAGTTGAAGGTTGAAGGTTGAGGGGTTGAAGGTTGGAGGTTGAAGGTTGAGGGGTTGAAGGTTGAAGGTTGAATGCTTGAAGGTTGAAGGTTGAGGTGTTTAAGGTTGGAGGTTTAGGAGTTGAAGGTTGAGGGGTTGAACGTTGAAGGTTGAGAAGTTGAAGGTTGATGGTTGAGGGGTTGAAGGTTGAAGGTTGTGGGGTTGAAGATTGAAAGTTGAGGGACTGAAGATTGAAGGTTGACTGGTTGAAGGTTACAGGTTGAGCGGTAGAAGGTTGAAGGTTGAGGGTTTGAAAGTTAAAGGTGAAGGGGTTGAAGGTCGAAGGTTGAGGGGTTAAAGATAGATGGTTGGCTGGTTGAAGGTTGAAAGTTGAGGGCTTGAAGGATGAAGGTAGAAGGTTGAGTGGTTAAAGGTTGAAGGTTGAAGAAGTTGAAGGTTGAAAGTTGAGGGGTTGAAGGTTAAAGGTTAAAGGTTGAAAGAGTTGAAGGTTGAAGGTTGAGGGGTTGAAGGTTGGAGGTTGAGGGTTTGAAAGTTAAAGGTGAAGGGGTTGAAGGTCGAAGGTTAAGGGGTTGAAGGTTGAAGGTTGAGGGGTTGAAGGATGAAGGTTGAGGGGTTGAAGGTTGAAGGTTGAGGGGTTGAAGGTTGGAGGTTGAACGTTGTGGGGTTGAAGGTTGAAGGTTGAGGAGTTGAAGGTTGAAGGTTGAGGGGTTGAAGGTTGAAGGTTGAGGGGTTGAAGGATGAAGGTTGAGGGGTTGAAGGTTAAAGGTTGAAGCAGTTGAAGGTTGAAAGTTGTGGGGTTGAAGGTTGAAGGTTGAGGAGTTGAAGGTTGAAGGTTGAGGGGTTGAAGGTTGAAGGTTGAGGGGTTGAAGGATGAAGGTTGAGGGGTTGAAGGTTAAAGGTTGAAGCAGTTGAAGGTTGAAAGTTGTGGGGTTGAAGGTTAAAGGTTGAAGGTTGGAGGAGTTGAAGGTTGAAGGTTGAGGGGTTGAAGGTTGAAGGTTGAAGGTCGAAGGTTGAGGGGTTAAAGGTTGAAGGTTGAAGGAGTTGAAGGTTGAAGGTTGAGGAGTTGAAGGTTGGAGGTTGAACGTTGAGGGGTTGAAGTTTGAAGGATGAGGAGTTGAAGGTCGAAGGTTCAGGGGTTAAAGGTTGAAGGTTGAAGGAGTTGAAGGTTGAAGGTTGAGGGGTTGAAGGTTGGAGGTTGAACGTTGTGGGGTTGAAGGTTGAAGGTTGAGGAGTTGAAGGTTGAAGGTTGAGGGGTTGAAGGTTGAAGGTTGAGGGGTTGAAGGATGAAGGTTGAGGGGTTGAAGGTTAAAGGTTGAAGCAGTTGAAGGTTGAAAGTTGTGGGGTTGAAGGTTAAAGGTTGAAGGTTGGAGGAGTTGAAGGTTGAAGGTTGAGGGGTTGAAGGTTGAAGGTTGAAGGTCGAAGGTTGAGGGGTTAAAGGTTGAAGGTTGAAGGAGTTGAAGGTTGAAGGTTGAGGAGTTGAAGGTTGGAGGTTGAACGTTGAGGGGTTGAAGTTTGAAGGATGAGGAGTTGAAGGTTGAAGGTTGAGGGGTTGAATGTTGAAGGTTGAGGGGTTGAAGGTTGAAGGTTGAGGGGTTGTAGGTTAAATGTTGATGGGTTGAAGGTTGAGGGGTTGAAGGTTGAAGTTAGAGGGGTTGAAGGTTGAAGGTTGAGGGCTTGAAAGTTAAAGGTTGGGAAGTTAAAGGTTGAAGGTTAAGGGGTTGAATATTGAGGGGTTGAAGGTTGAAGATTGAGGGGTTGAAGGTTGAAGATTGAGGGGTTGAAGGTTGAAGGTTGAAGGTTGAGAGGTTGAAGGTTAAAGGTTAAGTGGTTGAAGGTTGAAGGTTGAGGGACTGAATGTTGGGGATTTGAAGGTTGAAGGTTGAGGGCTTGAAGGTTGAAGGTTGAGGTGTTTAAGGTTGGAGGTTTAGGAGTTGAAGGTTGAAGGTTGAGGGGTTGAAGGTTGAAGGTTGATGGTTTGAAGGTTGAGGGGTTGAAGGTTGAAGGTTGGGAAGTTGAGGGTTGAAGGTTAAGGGGTTGAATATTGAGGGGTTGAAGGTTGAAGACTGAGGGGTTGAAGGTTGAAGGGTGAGAGGTTGAAGGTTAAAGGTTAAGTGGTTGAAGGTTGAAGGTTGAGGAACTGAATGTTGGGGAGTTGAAGGTTGAAGGTTGAGGGCTTGAAGGTTGAAGGTTGAGGTGTTTAAGGTTGGAGGTTTAGGAGTTGAAGGTTGAGGGGTTGAAGGTTGAAGGTTGAGAAGTTGAAGGTTGATGGTTGAGGGATTGAAGGTTGAAGGTTGTGTGGTTGAAGGTTGAAAGTTGATGGCTTGAAGGATGAAGGTTGAGGGGTTGAAGGATGAAGGTTGAGGGGTTGAAGGTTGAATGTTGAAGGAGTTGAAGGTTGACAGTTGAGGGGTTGAAGGTTGAAGGTTGAGGGGTTGAAGGTTTAAGGTTGAAGGAGTTGAAGGTTGACAGTTGAGGGGTTGAAGGTTAAAGGTTGAAGGTTGAAGGAGTTGAAGGTTGAAGGTTGAGGGGTTGAAGGTTGAAGGTCGAAGGTTGAGGGGTTGAATTTTGAAGGTTGAAGGAGTTGAATGTTGAAGGTTGGAGGTTGAAGGTTGAGGGGTTGAAGGTTGAAGGTTGAGGAGTTGAAGGTTGAGGGGTTGAAGGTTGGAGGTTGAAGGTTGAGGGGTTGAAGGTTGAAGGTTGAGGGGTTGAAGGTTAAAGGTTGATGGGTTGAAGGTTGAGGGGTTGAAGGTTGAAGTTAGAGGGGTTGAAGGTTGAAGGTTGAGGGCTTGAAAGTTGAAGGTGGGGAAGTTGGTGTTTGAAGGTTAAGGGGTTGAATATTGAGAGGTTGAAGGTTGAAGATTGAGGGGTTGAAGGTTGAAGGTTGAAGGTTGAGAGGTTGAAGGTTAAAGGTTAAGTGGTTGAAGGTTGAAGGTTGAGGGACTGAATGTTGGGGAGTTGAAGGTTGAAGGTTGAGGGCTTGAAGGTTGAAGGTTGAGGTGTTTAAGGTTGGAGGTTTAGGAGTTGAAGGTTGAGGGGTTGAAGGTTGAAGGTTGAGAAGTTGAAGGTTGATGGTTGAGGGGTTGAAGGTTGAAGGTTGTGGGGTTTAAGATTGTAAGTTGAGGGACTGAAGATTGAAGGTTGACTGGTTGAAGGTTACAGGTTGAGGGGTTGAAGGTTAAAGGTTGATGGGTTGAAGGTTGAGGGGTTAAAGGTTGAAGTTAGAGGGGTTGAAGGTTGAAGGTTGAGGTCTTGAAAGTTAAAGGTTGGGAAGTTGAAGGTTGAAGGTTAAGGGGTTGGATATTGAGGGGTCGAAGGTTGAAGATTGAGGGGTTGAAGGTTTGAGGTTGAAGGTTGAGAGGTTGAAGGTTAAAGGTTAAGTGGTTGAAGGTTGAAGATTGAGGGATTGAATGTTGGGGAGTTGAAGGTTGAAGGTTGAGGGTTTGAAGGTTGAAGGTTGAGGTGTTTAAGGTTGGAGGTTTAGGAGTTGAAGGTTGAGGGGTTGAAGGTTGAAGGTTGAGAAGTTGAAGGTTGATGGTTGAGGGGTTGAAGGTTGAAGGTTGTGGGGTTTAAGATTGAAAGTTGAGGGACTGAAGATTAAAGGTTGACTGGTTGAAGGTTACAGGTTGAGGGGTAGAAGGTTGAAGGTTGAGGGTTTGAAAGTTAAAGGTTAAGGGGATGAAGGTCGAAGGTTGAGGGGTTAAAGATAGATGGTTGGGTGGTTGAAGGTTGAAAGTTGAGGGCTTGAAGGATGAAGGTTGAAGGTTGAGTGGCTAAAGGTTGAAGGTTAAGCGGTTGAAGATCGAAGGTTGAGGGGTTAAAGGTTGAAGGTTGAAGGAGTTGAAGGTTGAAGGTTGAGGGGTTGAAGGTTGGAGGTTGAACGTTGAGGCGTTGAACGTTGAAGGTTGAGGGGTTGAAGGATGAAGGTTGAGGGGTTGAAGGTTGAACATTGAAGGAGTTGAAGGTTGAAAGTTGAGGGGTTGAAGGTTAAAGGTTGAATGTTGAAGGAGTTGAAGGTTGAAGGTTGAGGGGTTGAAGGTTGAAGGTCGAAGCTTGAGGGGTTAAAGGTTGAAGGTTGCAGGTTGAGGGGTTGAAGGTTGGAGGTTGAAGGTTGAGGGGTTGAAGGTTGAAGGTTGAGGAGTTGAAGGTTGAAGGTTGAGGGGTTGAAGATTGGAGGTTGAAGGTTGAGGGGTTGAAGGTTGAAGGTTGAGGGGTTGAAGGTTAAAGGTTGATGGGTTGAAGGTTGAGGGGTTGAAGGTTGAAGTTAGAGGGGTTGAAGGTTGAAAGGTTGAAGGTTGAAGTTTGCAGGTTGGAGGTTGAAGGTTGAAGGTTGAAGGTTGAAGGTTGAAGTTTGAGGCGTTGAACGTTGAAGGTTGAAGGTTAAACGTTGAAGTTCAACCCTTCAACCCCTCAATCTTCAACCTTCGACCCCTCAATATCCAACCCCTTAACCTTCAACCTTCAACTTCCCAACCTTTAACTTTCAAGCCCTCAACCTTCAACCTTCAACCCCTCTAACTTCAACCTTTAACCCCTCAACCTTCAACCCATCAACCTTTAACCTTCAACCCCTCAACCTGTAACCTTCAACCAGTCAACCTTCAATCTTCAGTCCCTCAACTTACAATCTTAAACCCCACAACCTTCAACCTTCAACCCCTCAACCATCAACCTTCAACTTCTCAACCTTCAACCTTCAACCCCTCAACCTTCAACTCCTAAACCTCCAACCTTAAACACCTCAACCTTCAACCTTCAAGCCCTCAACCTTCAACCTTCAACTCCCCAACATTCAGTCCCTCAACCTTCAACCTTCAACCACTTAACCTTTAACCTTCAACCTCTCAACCTTCAACCTTCAACCTTCAACCCCTCAATCTTCAACCTTCAACCTCTCAATATTCAACCCCTTAACCTTCAAACACCAACTTTCCCACCTTCAACTTTCAAGCCCTCAACCTTCAACCTTCAACCCCTCTAACTTCAACCTTCAACACCTCAACCTTCAACCCATCAACCTTTAACCTTCAACCCCTCAACCTTCAACCTTCAACCCCTCAACCTTCAACCTCCAACCTTCAACCCCTCAACGTTCAACTCCTCAACCTTCAACCTTCAACCCCTCAACCTTCAACCTCCAACCTTCAACATTCAACTCCTTCAACCTTCAAAATTCAACCCCTCAACCTTCGACCTTCAACCTTCAACCCCTCAACCTTCAACCTTCAACTCCTTCAACCTTCAACCTTTAACCTTCAACCCCTCAACTGTCAACCTTCAACTCCTTCAACCTTAAACCTTCAACCCCTCAACCTTCAACCTTCAACCCCTCAACTGTCAACCTTCAACTCCTTCAACATTCAACCTTCAACCCCTCAACCTTCATCCTTCAACCCCTCAACCTTCATCCTTCAAGCCATCAACTTTCAACCTTCAACCACACAACCTTCAACCTTCAATCCCTCAACCATCAACCTTCAACTTCTCAACCTTCAACCTTCAACCCCTCAACCTTCAACTCCTAAACCTCCAACCTTAAACACCTCAACCTTCAACCTTCAAGCCCTCAACCTTCAACCTTCAACTCCCCAACATTCAGTTCCTCAACCTTCAACCTTCAACCACTTAACCTTTAACCTTCAACCTCTCACCCTTCAACCTTCAACCCCTCAGTCTTCAACCTTCAACCCCTCAATATTCAACCCCTTAACCTTCAACCCTCAACTTCCCAACCTTCAACCTTCAACCCCTCAACCTTCAACCCATCAACCTTCAACCTTTAACCCCTCAACCTTCAACCTTCAACTCCTAAACCTCCAACCTTAAACACCTCAACCTTCAACCTTCAAGCCCTCAACCTTCAACCTTCAAATCCCCAACATTCAGTCCCTCAACCTTCAACTTTCAACCACTTAACCTTTAACCTTCAACCTCTCAACCTTCAACCTTCAACCTTCAACCCTCAATCTTCAACCTTCAACCCCTCAATCTTCAACCTTCAACCCCTCAATATTCAACCCCTTAACCTTCAACCTTTAACTTCCCAACCTTTAACTTTCAGGCCCTCAACCTTCAACCTTCAACCCCTCTAACTTCAACCTTCAACCCCTCAACCTTCAACCCATCAACATTTAACCTACAACCCCTCAACCTTCAACCTTCAACCCCTCAACCTTCAACATTCAACCCCTCAACCTTCAACCTTCAACTCCTCATCCTTCAAACTTCAACCCCTCAACGTTCAACCTCCAACCTTCAACCCCTCAACCTTCAACCTTCAACTCCTTCAACCTTCAACCTTTAACCCCTCAACCTTCGACCTTCAACCTTCAACCCCTCAACCTTCAACCTTCAACTCCTCCAACCTTCAACCTTTAACCTTCAACCCCACAACTTTCAACCTTCAACTGCTTCAACCTTTAACCTTCAACCCCTCAACCTTCATCCTTCAACCCCTCAACCTTCAACCTTCAACCCCTCAACCTTCAACCTTCAACTCCTCAACCTTCAACCTTCAACCCACAACGTTCAACCTCCAACCTTCAACCCCTCAACCTTCAACCTTCAACTCCTTCAACCTTCAACCTTTAACCCCTGAACCTTCGACCTTCAACCTTCAACCCCTCAACCTTCAACCTTCAACTCCTTCAACCTTCAACCTTTAACCTTCAACCCCTCAACATTCAACCATCAACTCCTTCAACCTTCAACCTTTAACCCCTCAACCTTCGATCTTCAACCCCTTAACCTTCGACCTTCAACCCCTTCACCTTTAACTTTCAAACCCTCAACCTCCAACCTTCAACCCCTCAACCTTCAACCTTCAACTCTTTCAACCTTTAACCTTTAACCTTCAACCCCTCAACTTTCAACCTTCAACTTCTTCAACCTTCAACCTTTAACCACTCAACCTTCTACCTTCATCCTTCAAGCCCTCAACTTTCAACCTTCAACCAGCCAACCATCTATCTTTAACCCCTCAACCTTCGACCTTCAACCCCTTCACCTTTAACTTTCAAACCCTCAACCTTCAACCTTCTACCGCTCAACCTGTAACCTTCAACCAGTCAACCTTCAATCTTCAGTCCCTCAACTTTCAATCTTCAACCCCACAACCTTCAACCTTCAACCCCTCAACCATCAACCTTCAACTTCTCACCCTTCAACGTTCAACCCCTCAACCTTCAACTCCTAAACCTCCAACCTTAAACACCTCAACCTTCAACCTTCAAGCATTCAACCTTCAACCTTCAACCCCTCAACCTTCAACCTCCAACCTTCAACCCCTCAACCTTCAACCTTCAACTCCTCAACCTTCAACCTTCAACCCCTCAACCTTCAACTCCTAAACCTCCAACCTTAAACACCACAACCTTCAACCTTCAAGCCCTCAACCTTCAACCTTCAACCACTTAACCTTTAACCTTCAACCTCTCAACCTTCAACCTTCAACCTTCAACCCCTCAATCTTCAACCTTCCACCCCTCAATATTCAACCCCTTAACCTTCAACCTTCAACTTCCCAACCTTCAACTTTCAAGCCCTCAACCTTCAACCTTCAACCCCTCTAACTTCAACCTTCAACCCCTCAACCTTCAACCCATCAACCTTTAACCTTCAACCCCTCAACCTTCAACCTTCAACCCCTCAACCTTCAAGCTTCAACCCCTCAACCTTCAACCTTCAACTCCTCAACCTTCAACCTTCAACCCCTCAACGTTCAACCTCCAACCTTCAACCCCTCAACCTTCAACCTTCAACTCCTTCAACCTTCAACCTTTAACCAATCAACCTTCGACCTTCAACCTTCAACCCCTCAACCTTCAACCTTCAACTCCTTCAACCTTCAACCTTTAACCTTCAACCCCTCAACTTTCAATCTTCAACTCCTTCAACCTTCAACCTTCAACCCCTCAACCTTCATCCTTCAACCCCTCAACCTTCAACCTTCAACCCCTCAACGTTCAACCTCCAACCTTCAACCCCTCAACCTTCAACCTTCAACTCCTTCAACCTTCAACCTTTAACCCCTCAACCTTCGACCTTCAACCTTCAACCCCTCAACCTTCAACCTTCAACTCCTAAACCTCCAACCTTAAACACCTCAACCTTCAACCTTCAAGCCCTCAACCTTCAACCTTCAAATCCCCAACATTCAGTGCCTCAACCTTCAACCTTCAACCACTTAACCTTTAACCTTCAACCTCTCAACCTTCAACCTTCAACCTTCAACCCCTCAATCTTCAACCTTCAACCCCTCAATATTCAACCCCTTAACCTTCAACCTTTAACTTCCCAACCTTTAACTTTCAAGCAATCAACCTTCAACCTTCAACCCCTCTAACTTCAACCTTCAACCCCTCAACCTTCAACCCATCAACCTTTAACCTACAACCCCTCAACCTTGAACCTTCAACCCCTCAACCTTCAACATTCAACCCCTCAACCTTCAACCTTCAACTCCTCATCCTTCAACCTTCAACCCCTCAACGTTCAACCTCCAACCTTCAACCCCTCAACCTTCAACCTTCAACTCCTTCAACCTTCAACCTTTAACCCCTCAACCTTCGACCTTCAACCTTCAACCCCTCAACCTTCAACCTTCAACTCCTCCAACCTTCAACCTTTAACCTTCAACCCCTCAACTTTCAACCTTCAACTCCATCAACCTTCAACCTTCAACCCCTCAACCTTCATCCTTCAACCCCTCAACCTTCAACCTTCAACCCCTCAACGTTCAACCTCCAACCTTCAACCCCTCAACCTTCAACCTTCAACTCCTTCAACCTTCAACCTTTAACCCCTCAACCTTCGACCTTCAACCTTCAACCCCTCAATCTTCAACCTTCGACCCCTCAATATCCAACCCCTTAACCTTCAACCTTCAACTTCCCAACCTTTAACTTTCAAGCCCTCAACCTTCAACCTTCAACCCCTCTAACTTCAACCTTTAACCCCTCAACCTTCAACCCATCAACCTTTAACCTTCAACCCCTCAACCTGTAACCTTCAACCAGTCAACCTTCAATCTTCAGTCCCTCAACTTACAATCTTAAACCCCACAACCTTCAACCTTCAACCCCTCAACCATCAACCTTCAACTTCTCAACCTTCAACCTTCAACCCCTCAACCTTCAACTCCTAAACCTCCAACCTTAAACACCTCAACCTTCAACCTTCAAGCCCTCAACCTTCAACCTTCAACTCCCCAACATTCAGTCCCTCAACCTTCAACCTTCAACCACTTAACCTTTAACTTTCAACCTCTCAACCTTCAACCTTCAACCTTCAACCCCTCAATCTTCAACCTTCAACCTCTCAATATTCAACCCCTTAACCTTCAAACACCAACTTCCCCACCTTCAACTTTCAAGCCCTCAACCTTCAACCTTCAACCCCTCTAACTTCAACCTTCAACCCCTCAACCTTCAACCCATCAACCTTTAACCTTCAACCCCTCAACCTTCAACCTTCAACCCCTCAACCTTCAACCTCCAACCTTCAACCCCTCAACCTTCAACTCCTCAACCTTCAACCTTCAACCCCTCAACCTTCAACCTCCAACCTTCAACATTCAACTCCTTCAACCTTCAAAATTCAACCCCTCAACCTTCGACCTTCAACCTTCAACCCCTCAACCTTCAACCTTCAACTCCTTCAACCTTCAACCTTTAACCTTCAACCCCTCAACTGTCAACCTTCAACTCCTTCAACCTTAAACCTTCAACCCCTCAACCTTCAACCTTCAACCCCTCAACTGTCAACCTTCAACTCCTTCAACATTCAACCTTCAACCCCTCAACCTTCATCCTTCAACCCCTCAACCTTCATCCTTCAAGCCATCAACTTTCAACCTTCAACCACACAACCTTCAACCTTCAATCCCTCAACCATCAACCTTCAACTTCTCAACCTTCAACCTTCAACCCCTCAACCTTCAACTCCTAAACCTCCAACCTTAAACACCTCAACCTTCAACCTTCAAGCCCTCAACCTTCAACCTTCAACTCCCCAACATTCAGTTCCTCAACCTTCAACCTTCAACCACTTAACCTTTAACCTTCAACCTCTCACCCTTCAACCTTCAACCCCTCAGTCTTCAACTTTCAACCCCTCAATATTCAACCCCTTAACCTTCAACCCTCAACTTCCCAACCTTCAACCTTCAACCCCTCAACCTTCAACCCATCAACCTTCAACCTTCAACCCCTCAACCTTCAACCTTCAACTCCTAAACCTCCAACCTTAAACACCTCAACCTTCAACCTTCAAGCCCTCAACCTTCAACCTTCAAATCCCCAACATTCAGTCCCTCAACCTTCAACCTTCAACCACTTAACCTTTAACCTTCAACCTCTCAACCTTCAACCTTCAACCTTCAACCCCTCAATCTTCAACCTTCAACCCCTCAATCTTCAACCTTCAACCCCTCAATATTCAACCCCTTAACCTTCAACCTTTAACTTCCCAACCTTTAACTTTCAAGCCCTCAACCTTCAACCTTCAACCCCTCTAACTTCAACCTTCAACCCCTCAACCTTCAACCCATCAACATTTAACCTACAACCCCTCAATCTTCAACCTTCAACCCCTCAACCTTCAACATTCAACCCCTCAACCTTCAACCTTCAACTCCTCATCCTTCAAACTTCAACCCCTCAACGTTCAACCTCCAACCTTCAACCCCTCAACCTTCAACCTTCAACTCCTTCAACCTTCAACCTTTAACCCCTCAACCTTCGACCTTCAACCTTCAACCCCTCAACCTTCAACCTTCAACTCCTCCAACCTTCAACCTTTAACCTTCAACCCCACAACTTTCAACCTTCAACTGCTTCAACCTTTAACCTTCAACCCCTCAACCTTCATCCTTCAACCCCTCAACCTTCAACCTTCAACCCCTCAACCTTCAACCTTCAACTCCTCAACCTTCAACCTTCAACCCCAGAACGTTCAACCTCCAACCTTCAACCCCTCAACCTTCAACCTTCAACTCCTTCAACCTTCAACCTTTAACCCCTGAACCTTCGACCTTCAACCTTCAACCCCTCAACCTTCAACCTTCAACTCCTTCAACCTTCAACCTTTAACCTTCAACCCCTCAACTTTCAACCATCAACTCCTTCAACCTTCAACCTTTAACCCCTCAACCTTCGATCTTCAACCCCTTAACCTTCGACCTTCAACCCCTTCACCTTTAACTTTCAAACCCTCAACCTCCAACCTTCAACCCCTCAACCTTCAACCTTCAACTCTTTCAACCTTTAACCTTTAACCTTCAACCCCTCAACTTTCAACCTTCAACTTCTTCAACCTTCAACCTTTAACCACTCAACCTTCTACCTTCATCCTTCAAGCCCTCAACTTTCAACCTTCAACCAGCCAACCATCTATCTTTAACCCCTCAACCTTCGACCTTCAACCCCTTCACCTTTAACTTTCAAACCCTCAACCTTCAACCTTCTACCGCTCAACCTGTAACCTTCAACCAGTCAACCTTCAATCTTCAGTCCCTCAACTTTCAATCTTCAACCCCACAACCTTCAACCTTCAACCCCTCAACCATCAACCTTCAACTTCTCAACCTTCAACGTTCAACCCCTCAACCTTCAACTCCTAAACCTCCAACCTTAAACACCTCAACCTTCAACCTTCAAGCATTCAACCTTCAACCTTCAACCCCTCAACCTTCAACCTCCAACCTTCAACCCCTCAACCTTCAACCTTCAACTCCTCAACCTTCAACCTTCAACCCCTCAACCTTCAACTCCTAAACCTCCAACCTTAAACACCACAACCTTCAACCTTCAAGCCCTCAACCTTCAACCTTCAACCACTTAACCTTTAACCTTCAACCTCTCAACCTTCAACCTTCAACCTTCAACCCCTCAATCTTCAACCTTCCACCCCTCAATATTCAACCCCTTAACCTTCAACCTTCAACTTCCCAACCTTCAACTTTCAAGCCCTCAACCTTCAACCTTCAACCCCTCTAACTTCAACCTTCAACCCCTCAACCTTCAACCCATCAACCTTTAACCTTCAACCCCTCAACCTTCAACCTTCAACCCCTCAACCTTCAAGCTTCAACCCCTCAACCTTCAACCTTCAACTCCTCAACCTTCAACCTTCAACCCCTCAACGTTCAACCTCCAACCTTCAACCCCTCAACCTTCAACCTTCAACTCCTTCAACCTTCAACCTTTAACCAATCAACCTTCGACCTTCAACCTTCAACCCCTCAACCTTCAACCTTCAACTCCTTCAACCTTCAACCTTTAACCTTCAACCCCTCAACTTTCAATCTTCAACTCCTTCAACCTTCAACCTTCAACCCCTCAACCTTCATCCTTCAACCCCTCAACCTTCAACCTTCAACCCCTCAACGTTCAACCTCCAACCTTCAACCCCTCAACCTTCAACCTTCAACTCCTTCAACCTTCAACCTTTAACCCCTCAACCTTCGACCTTCAACCTTCAACCCCTCAACCTTCAACCTTCAACTCCTAAACCTCCAACCTTAAACACCTCAACCTTCAACCTTCAAGCCCTCAACCTTCAACCTTCAAATCCCCAACATTCAGTGCCTCAACCTTCAACCTTCAACCACTTAACCTTTAACCTTCAACCTCTCAACCTTCAACCTTCAACCTTCAACCCCTCAATCTTCAACCTTCAACCCCTCAATATTCAACCCCTTAACCTTCAACCTTTAACTTCCCAACCTTTAACTTTCAAGCAATCAACCTTCAACCTTCAACCCCTCTAACTTCAACCTTCAACCCCTCAACCTTCAACCCATCAACCTTTAACCTACAACCCCTCAACCTTGAACCTTCAACCCCTCAACCTTCAACATTCAACCCCTCAACCTTCAACCTTCAACTCCTCATCCTTCAACCTTCAACCCCTCAACGTTCAACCTCCAACCTTCAACCCCTCAACCTTCAACCTTCAACTCCTTCAACCTTCAACCTTTAACCCCTCAACCTTCGACCTTCAACCTTCAACCCCTCAACCTTCAACCTTCAACTCTTCCAACCTTCAACCTTTAACCTTCAACCCCTCAACTTTCAACCTTCAACTCCATCAACCTTCAACCTTCAACCCCTCAACCTTCATCCTTCAACCCCTCAACCTTCAACCTTCAACCCCTCAACGTTCAACCTCCAACCTTCAACCCCTCAACCTTCAACCTTCAACTCCTTCAACCTTCAACCTTTAACCCCTCAACCTTCGACCTTCAACCTTCAACCCCTCAACCTTCAACCTTCAACTCCTTCAACCTTCAACCCTTTAACCTTCAACCCCTCAACTTTCAACCTTCAACTCCTTCAACCTTCAACCTTCAACCCATCAACCTTTAACCTTCAATCCCTCAACCTTCAAACTTCAACCCCTCAACCTTCAACCTTCAACCCCTCAACCTTCAACCTTCAACTCCTCAACCTTCAACCTTCAACCCCTCAACGTTCAACCTCCAACCTTCAACCCCTCAACCTTCAACCTTCAACTCCTTCAACCTTCAACCTTTAACCCCTGAACCTTCGACCTTCAACCTTCAACCCCTCAACCTTCAACCTTCAACTCCTTCAACCTTCAACCTTTAACCTTCAACCCCTCAACTTTCAACCATCAACTCCTTCAACCTTCAACCTTTAACCCCTCAACCTTCGATCTTCAACCCCTTAACCTTCGACCTTCAACCCCTTCACCTTTAACTTTCAAACCCTCAACCTCCAACCTTCAACCCCTCAACCTTCAACCTTCAACTCCTTCAACCTTTAACCTTTAACCTTCAACCCCTCAACTTTCAACCTTCAACTTCTTCAACCTTCAACCTTTAACCACTCAACCTTCTACCTTCATCCTTCAAGCCCTCAACTTTCAACCTTCAACCAGCCAAAAATCTATCTTTAACCCCTCAACCTTCGACCTTCAACCCCTTCACCTTTAACTTTCAAACCCTCAACCTTCAACCTTCTACCGCTCAACCTGTAACCTTCAACCAGTCAACCTTCAATCTTCAGTCCCTTAACTTTCAATCTTCAACCCCACAACCTTCAACCTTCAACCCCTCAATCATCAACCTTCAACTTCTCAACCTTCAACCTTCAACCCCTCAACCTTCAACTCCTAATCCTCCAACCTTAAACACCTCAACCTTCAACCTTCAAGCCCTCAACCTTCAACCTTCAACCCCTCAACCTTCAACCTTCAACCTTCAACCAATCAACCTTCAACCTTCAACTCCTCAACCTTCAACCTTCAACCCCTCAACCTTCAACCTCCAACCTTCAACCGCTCAACCTTCAACCTTCAACTCCTTCAACCTTCAACCTTTAACAACTCAACCTTCGACCATCAACCTTCAACCCCTCAACCTTCAACTTTCGACTCCTTCAACGTTCAACCTTTAACCTTCAACCCCTCAACTTTCAACCTTCAACTCCTTCAACATTCAACCTTCAACCCCTCAACCTTCATCCTTCAACCCCTCAACCTTCATCCTTCAAGCCATCAACTTTCAACCTTCAACCACCCAACCATTTATCTTTAACCCCTCAACCTTCGACCTTCAACCCCTTAACCTTTAACTTTCAACTTTCAAACCCTCAACCTTCAACCTTCTACCGCTCAACCTGTAACCTTCAACCAGTCAACCTTCAATCTTCAGTCCCTCAACTTTCAATCTTCAACCCCACAACCTTCAACTTTCAACCCCTCAACCATCAACCTTCAACTTCTCAACCTTCAACCTTCAACCCCTCAACCTTCAACTCCTAAACCTCCAACCTTAAACACCTCAACCTTCAACCTTCAAGCCCTCAACCTTCAACCTTCAACTCCCCAACATTCAGTTCCTCAACCTTCAACCTTCAACCACTTAACCTTTAACCTTCAACCTCTCACCCTTCAACCTACAACCTTCAACCCCTCAGTCTTCAACCTTCAACCCCTCAATATTCAACCCCTTAACCTTCAACCTTCAACTTCCCAACCTTCAACCTTCAACCCCTCAACCTTCAACCCATCAACCTTTAACCATTAACCCCTCAACCTTCAACCTTCAACTCCTTCAACCATCAACCTTTGACCTTCAACCCCTCAACTTCCAACCTTCAAATCCTTCAACCTTCAACCTTCAACCCCTCAACCTTCATCCTTTAACTCCTCAACCTTCAACCTTCAACCCCTCAACGTTCAACCTCCAACCTGCAACCCCTCAACCTTCAACTTTCAACTCCTTCAACCTTCAACCTTTAACCCCTCAACCTTCGATCTTTAACCCCTTAACCTTCAACCTTTAACCACTCGACCTTCAACCTTCATCCTTCAAGCCCTCAACTTTCAACCTTCAACCACCCAACCATTTATCTTTAACCCCTCAAACTTCGACCTTTAACCCCTTAACCTTTAACTTTCAAACCCTCAACCTTCAACCTTCTACCCCTCAACCTGTAACCATCAACCAGTCAACCTTCAATCTTCAGTCCCTCAACTTTCAATCTTCAACCCCACAACCTTCAACCTACAACCCCTCAACCATCAACCTTCAACTTCTCAACCTTCAACCTTCAACCCCTCAATCTTCAACTCCTAAACTTCCAAACTTAAACACCTCAACCTTCGACCTTCAAGCCCTCAACCTTCAACCTTCAACTCCCCAACATTCAGTCCCTCAACCTTCAACCTTCAACCACTTAACCTTTAACCTTCAACCTCTCAATCTTCAACCTTCAACCTTCAACCTTCAACCCCTCAATCTTCAACCTTCAACCCCTCAATATTCAACCCCTTAACCTTCAACCTTCAACTTCCCAACCTTCAACTTTCAAGCCCTCAACCTTCAACCTTCAACCAATCTAACTTCAACCTTCAACCCCTCAACCTTCAACCCATCAACCTTTAACCTTCAACCCCTCAACCTTCAACCTTCAACCTTCAACCCCTCAACCTTCAACGTTCAACTCCTTCAACCTTCAACCTTCAACCCCTCAACCTTCAACCTTCAACTCCTCAACCTTCAACCTTCAACCCCTCAACGTTCAACCTCCAACCTTCAACCCCTCAACCTTCAACGTTCAACTCCTTCAACCTTCAACCTTTAACCCCTCAACCTTCGACCTTCAACCATCAACCCCTCAACTTTCAACCTTCAACTCCTTCAACCTTCAACCTTCAACCCCTCAACCGTCATCCTTCAACCCCTCAACCTGCAACCTTCAACCCTTCAACGTTCAACCTCCAACCTTCAACCCCTCAACCTTCAACCCATCAACCTTTAACCTTCAACCCCTCAACCTTCAACCTTCAACCCCTCAACCTTCAACCTTCAACCCCTCAACCTTCAACCTTCAACTCTTCAACCTTCAACCTTCAACCCCTCAACGTTCAACCTTCAACTCCTTCAACCTTCAACCTTCAACCCCTCAACCGTCATCCTTCAACCCCTCAACCTGCAACCTTTAACCCTTCAACGTTCAACCTCCAACCTTCAACCCCTCAACCTTCAACCTTCAACTCCTTCAACCTTCAACCTTTAACCCCTCAACCTTCGATCTTCAACCACTTAACCTTCAACCTTTAACCACTCAACCTTCTACCTTTATCCTTCAAGCCCTCAACTTTCAACCTTCCACCACCCAACCATCTATCTTTAACCCCTCAACCTTCGACCTTCAACCCCTTCACCTTTAACTTTCAAACCCTCAACCTTCAACCTTCTACCGCTCAACCTGTAACCTTCAACCAGTCAACCTTCAATCTTCAGTCCCTCAACTTTCAATCTTCAACCCCACAACCTTCAACCTTCAACCCCTCAACCATCAACCTTCAACTTCTCAACCTTCAACCTTCAACCCCTCAACCTTCAACTCCTAAACCTCCAACCTTAAACACCTCAACCTTCAACCTTCAAGCCCTCAACCTTCAACCTTCAACTCCCCAACATTCAGTCCCTGAACCTTCAACCTTCAACCACTTAACCTTTAACCTTCAACCTCTCAACCTTCGACATTCAACATTTAACCCCTGCACCTTTAACCTTCCACCCGTTAACCTTCAGCATTCAACATTTAACCCCTGCACCTTTAACTTTCCACCCGTTAACCTTCAACCTTCAACCTTCAACCCCTCAACCTGCACCCTTCAACCTCTCAACCTTCAACCTTTAACTCCTCAACCTTCAACCTTCAACCCCTCAACCCTTCAACCTATAACCTTCAACCCCTCAACTTTCAACCTTCAACCCCTCAACTTTCAACTTTCAACCTTCAACTCCTCAACCTGCAACCTTCAACCTGTCAGACTTCAACATTTAACTCCTCAACCTTCAACCCCTCAACCCCTCAGCCACCAACCTTCAACTCCTCAACCTTCAACCTTCAACCTCTCAGACTTCAACATTTAACTCCTCAACCTTCAACCCCTCAAACCCTCAGCCACCAACCTTCAACCCCTCAACCTTCAACAATTGTAATTGTAATTGTAATTGTAATTGCCATTGTAATTGTAATTGTAATTGTAATTGTAATTGTAATTGTAATTGTAATTGTAGTTGTAATTGTAATTGTAATTATAATTGTAATTGTAATGGTAATTGTAATTGTAATTGTACTTGTGATTGTAATTGTAATAGTAATTGTAATTTTATTGTAATTGTGATTGTAATTGTAATTGTAATTGTAATTGTAATTGTAATTGTAATTGTCATTGTGATTGTAATTGTAATTGTAATTGTAATTGTAATTGTAATTGTAATTGTCATTGTAATTGTAATTGTAATTGTAATTGTAATTGTAATTGTAATTTTAATTGTAATTGTAATTGTAATTGTAATTGTAATTGTAATTGTAATTGTAATTGTAATTGTAGCTGTAATTGTAATTGTAATTGTAATTGTAGTTGTAATTGTAATTGTAATTGTAATTGTAATTGTAATTGTAATTGTAATTGTAATTGTAATTGTAATTGTAATTGTAATTGTAATTGTAATTGTAACTGTAACTGTAATTGTAATTGTAATTGTAATTGTAATTGTAATTGTAATTGTAATTGTAATTGTAATTGTAATTGTAATTGTAATTGTAATTGTAATTGTAATTGTAAATGTAATTGTAATTGTAATTGTAATTGTAATTGTAATTGTAATTGTAATTGTAATTGTAATTGTAATTGTAATTGTAATTGTAATTGTAATGGTAATTGTAATTGTAATTGTAATTGTAATTGTAATTGTAATTGTAATTGTAATTGTAATTTTAATTGTAATTGTAACTGTAATTGTAATTGTAATTGTAATTGTAATTGTAATTGTAATTGTAATTGTAATTGTAATTGTACTTGTAATTGTAATTGTAATTGTAATTGTAATTGTAATTGTAATTGTAATTGTAATTGTAATTGTAATTGCAATTGTAATTGTAATTGTAATTGTAATTGTAATTGTAATTGTAAATGTAATTGTAATTGTAATTGTAATTGTAATTGTAAATGTAATTGTAATTGGAATTGTAATTGTAATTGTAATTGTAATTGTAATTGTAATTGTAATTGTAATTGTAATTGTAATTGTAATTGTAATTGTAATTGTAATTGTAATTGTAATTGTAATTGTAATTGTAATTGTAATTGTAATTGTAATTGTAATTGTAATTGTAATTGTAATTGTAATTGTAATTGTAATTGTAATTGTAATTGTAATTGTAATTGTAATTGTAATTGTAATTGTAATTGTAATTGTAATTGTAATTGTAATTGTAATTGTAATTGTAATTGTAATTGTAATTGTAATTGTAATTGTAATTGTAATTGTAATTGTAATTGTAATTGTAATTGTAATTGTAATTGTAATTGTAATTGTAATTGTAATTGTAATTGTAATTGTATTTGTAATTGTAATTGTAAATGTAATTGTAATTGTAATTGTAATTGTAATTGAAATTGTAATTGTAATTGTAATTGTAATTGTAATTGTAATTGTAATTGTAATTGTAATTGTAATTGTAATTGTAATTGTAATTGTAATTGTAATTGTAATTGTAATTGTAATTGTAATTGTAATTGTAATTGTAATTGTAATTGTAATTGTAATTGTAATTGTAATTGTAATTGTAATTGTAATTGTAATTGTAATTGTAATTGTAAATGTAATTGTAATTGTAATTGTAATTGTAATTGTAATTGTAATTGTAATTGTAATTGTAATTGTAATTGTAATTGTAATTGTAATTGTAATTGTAATTGTAATTGTAATTGTAATTGTAATTGTAATTGTAATTGTAATTGTAATTGTAATTGTAATTGTAATTGTAATTGTAATTGTATTTGCAATTGTCATTGTAATTGTAATTGTAATTGTAATTGTAATTGTAATTGTAATTGTAATTGTAATTGTAATTGTAATTGTAATTGTAATTGTAATTGTATTTGCAATTGTCATTGTAATTGTAATTGTAATTGTAATTGTAATTGTAATTGTAATTGTAATTGTAATTGTAATTGTAATTGTAATTGTAATTGTCATTCTAATTGTAATTGTAATTGTAATTGTAATTGTAATTGTAAATGTAATTGTAATTGTAATTGTAATTGTAATTGTAATTGTAATTGTAATTGTAATTGTAATTGTAATTGTAAATGTAATTGTAATTGTAATTGTAATTGTAATTGTAATTGTAATTGTAATTGTAATTGTAATTGTAATTGTAATTGTAATTGTAATTGTAATTGTAATTGTAATTGTAATTGTAATTGTAATTGTAATTGTAATTGTAAATGTAATTGTAATTGTAATTGTAATTGTAATTGTAATTGTAATTGTAATTGTAATTGTAATTGTAATTGTAATTGTAATTGTAATTGTAATTGTAATTGTAATTGTAATTGTAATTGTAATTGTAATTGTAATTGTAATTGTAATTGTAATTGTAATTGTAATTGTAATTGTAATTGTATTTGCAATTGTCATTGTAATTGTAATTGTAATTGTAATTGTAATTGTAATTGTAATTGTAATTGTAATTGTAATTGTAATTGTAATTGTAATTGTAATTGTATTTGCAATTGTCATTGTAATTGTAATTGTAATTGTAATTGTAATTGTAATTGTAATTGTAATTGTAATTGTAATTGTAATTGTAATTGTAATTGTCATTCTAATTGTAATTGTAATTGTAATTGTAATTGTAATTGTAAATGTAATTGTAATTGTAATTGTAATTGTAATTGTAATTGTAATTGTAATTGTAATTGTAATTGTAATTGTAAATGTAATTGTAATTGTAATTGTAATTGTAATTGTAATTGTAATTGTAATTGTAATTGTAATTGTAATTGTAATTGTAATTGTAATTGTAATTGTAATTGTAATTGTAATTGTAATTGTAATTGTAATTGTAATTGTAATTGTAATTGAAATTGTAATTGTAATTGTAATTGTAATTGTAATTGTAATTGTAATTGTAATTGTAATTGTAATTGTAATTGTAATTGTAATTGTAATTGTAATTGTAATTGTAGTTGTAAATGTACTTGTAATTGTAATTGTAATTGTAATTGTAATTGTAATTGTAATTGTAATTTTAATTGTAATTGTAATTGTAATTGTATTTGCAATTGTAATTGTAATTGTAATTGTAATTGTAATTGTAATTGTAATTGTAATTGTAATTGTAATTGTAATTATAATTGTAATTGTAATTGTAATTGTAATTGTAATTGTAATTGTAATTGTAATTGTAATTGTAATTGTAATTGTAATTGTAATTGTAATTGTAATTGTAATTGTAATTGTAATTGTAATTGTAATTGTAATTGTAATTGTAATTGTTATTGTAATTGTAATTGTAATTGTAATTGTAATTGTAATTGTAATTGTAATTGTAATTGTAATTGTAATTGTAATTGTAATTGTAATTGTAATTGTAGTTGTAATTGTAATTGTAATTGTAATTGTGGTTGTAATTGTAATTGTAATTGTAATTGTAATTTTAATTGTAATTGTAATTGTAATTGTAATTGTAATTGTAATTGTAATTGTAATTGTAATTGTAATTGTAATTGTAATTGTAATTGTAATTGTAATTGTAATTGTAATTGTAATTGTAATTGTAATTGTAATTGTAATTGTAATTGTAATTGTAATTGTAATTGTAATTGTAATTGTAATTGTAATTGTAATTGTAATTGTAATTGTAATTGTAATTGTAATTGTAATTGTTATTGTAATTGTAATTGTAATTGTAATTGTAATTGTAATTGTAATTGTAATTGTAATTGTAATTGTAATTGTAATTGTAATTGTAATTGTAATTGTAGTTGTAATTGTAATTGTAATTGTAATTGTAATTGTGGTTGTAATTGTAATTGTAATTGTAATTGTAATTTTAATTGTAATTGTAATTGTAATTGTAATTGTAATTGTAATTGTTATTGTAATTGTAATTGTAATTGTAATTGTAATTGTAATTGTAATTGTAATTGTAATTGTAATTGTAATTGTAATTGTAATTGTAATTGTAATTGTAATTGTAATTGTAATTGTAATTGTAATTGTAATTGTAATTGTAATTGTAATTGTAATTGTAATTGTAATTGTAATTGTAATTGTAATTGTAATTGTAATTGTAATTGTAATTGTAATTGTAATTGTAATTCTAATTGTAATTGTAATTGTAATTGTAATTGTAATTGTAATTGTAATTGTAATTGTAATTGTAATTGTAATTGTAATTGTAATTGTAATTGTAATTGTAATTGTAATTGTAATTGTAATTGTAATTGTAATTGTAATTGTAATTGTAATTGTAATTGTAATTGTAATTGTAATTGTAATTGTAATTGTAATTGTAATTGTAATTGTAATTGTAATTGTAATTGTAATTGTAATTGTAATTGTAATTGTAATTGTAATTGTAATTGTAATTGTAATTGTAATTGTAATTGTAATTGTAATTGTAATTGTAATTGTAATTGTAATTGTAATTGTAATTGTAATTGTAATTGTAATTGTAATTGTAATTGTAATTGTAATTGTAATTGTAATTGTAATTGTAATTGTAATTGTAATTGTAATTGTAATAGTAATTGTAATTGTAATTGTAATTGTAATTGTAATTGTAATTGTAATTGTAATTGTAATTGTAATTGTAATTGTAATTGTAATTGTAATTGTAATTGTAATTGTAATTGTAATTGTAATTGTAATTGTAATTGTAATTGTAATTGTAATTGTAATTGTAATTGTAATTGTAATTTTAATTGTAATTGTAATTGTAATTGTAATTGTAATTGTAATTGTAATTGTAATTGTAATTGTAATTGTAATTGTAATTGTAATTGTAATTGTAATCATAATTGTAATTGTAATTGTAATTGTAATTGTAATTGTAATTGTAATTGTAATTGTAATTGCAATTGTAATTGTAATTGTAATTGTAATTGTAATTGTAATTGTAATTGTAATTGTAATTGTAATTGTAATTGTAATTGTAATTGTAATTGTAATTGTAATTGTAATTGTAATTGTAATTTTAATTGTAATTGTAATTGTAATTGTAATTGTAATTGTAATTGTAATTGTAATTGTAATTGTAATTGTAATTGTAATTGTAATTGTAATTGTAATTGTAATTGTAATTGTAATTGCAATTGCAATTGCAATTGTAATTGTAATTGTAATTGTAATTGTAATTGTAATTGTACTTGTAATTGTAATTGTAATTGTAATTGTAATTGTAATTGTAATTGTAATTGTAATTGTAATTGTAATTGTAATTGTAATTGTAATTGTGATTGTGATTGTGATTGTGATTGTAATTGTAATTGTAAGTGTAATTGTAATTGTAATTGTAATTGTAATTGTAATTGTAATTGTAATTGTAATTGTAATTGTAATTGTAATTGTAATTGTAATTGTAATTGTAATTGTAATTGTAATTGTAATTGTAATTGTAATTGTAATTGTAATTGTAATTGTAATTGTAATTGTAATTGTAATTGTAATTGTAATTGTAATTGTAATTGTAATTTTAATTGTAATTGTAATTGTAATTGTAATTGTAATTGTAATTGTAATTGTAATTGTAATTGTAATTGTAATTGTAATTGTAATTGTAATTGTAATTGTAATTGTAATAAGTAATTGTAATTGTAATTGTAATTGTAATTGTAATTGTAATTGTAATTGTAATTGTAATTGTAATTGTAATTGTAATTGTAATTGTAATTGTAATTGTAATTGTAATTGTAATTGTAATTGTAATTTTAATTGTAATTGTAATTGTAATTGTAATTGTAATTGTAATTGTAATTGTAATTGTAATTGTAATTGTAATTGTAATTGTAATTGTAATTGTAATTGTAATCATAATTGTAATTGTAATTGTAATTGTAATTGTAATTGTAATTGTAATTGTAATTGTAATTGCAATTGTAATTGTAATTGTAATTGTAATTGTAATTGTAATTGTAGTTGTAATTGTAATTGTAATTGTAATTGTAATTGTAATTGTAATTGTAATTGTAATTTTATTGTAATTGTAATTGTAATTGTAATTGTCATTGTAATTGTAATTGTAATTGTAATTGTAATTGTAATTGTAATTGTAATTGTAATTGTAATTGTAATTGTAATTGTAATTGTAATTGTAATTGTAATTGTAATTGTAATTGTAATTGTAATTGCAATTGCAATTGTAATTGTAATTGTAATTGTAATTGTAATTGTAATTGTAATTGTAATTGTAATTGTACTTGTAATTGTAATTGTAATTGTAATTGTAATTGTAATTGTAATTGTAATTGTAATTGTAATTGTAATTGTAATTGTGATTGTGATTGTGATTGTGATTGTGATTGTGATTGTAATTGTAAGTGTAATTGTAATTGTAATTGTAATTGTAATTGTAATTGTAATTGTAATTGTAATTGTAATTGTAATTGTAATTGTAATTGTAATTGTAATTGTAATTGTAATTGTAATTGTAATTGTAATTGTAATTGTAATTGTAATTGTAATTGTAATTGTAATTGTAATTATTGTAATTGTAATTGTAATTGTAATTGTAATTGTAATTGTAATTGTAATTGTAATTGTAATTGTAATTGTAATTGTAATTGTAATTGTAATTGTAATTGTAATTGTAATTGTAATTGTAATTGTAATTTTAATTGTAATTGTAATTGTAATTGTAATTGTAATTGTAATTGTAATTGTAATTGTAATTGTAATTGTAATTGTAATTGTAATTGTAATTGTAATTGTAATTGTAATAAGTAATTGTAATTGTAATTGTAATTGTAATTGTAATTGTAATTGTAATTGTAATTGTAATTGTAATTGTAATTGTAATTGTAATTGTAATTGTAATTGTAATTGTAATTGTAATTGTAATTGTAATTGTAATTGTAATTGTAATTGTAATTGTAATTGTAATTGTAATTGTAATTGTAATTGTAATTGTAATTGTAATTGTAATTGTAATTGTAATTGTAATTGTAATTGTAATTGTAATTGTAATTGTAATTGTAATTGTAATTGTAATTGTAATTGTAATTGTAATTGTAATTGTAATTGTAATTGTAATTGTAATTGTAATTGTAATTGTAATTGTAATTGTAATTGTAATTGTAATTGTAATTGTAATTGTAATTGTAATTGTAATTGTAATTGTAATTGTAATAGTAATTGTAATTGTAATTGTAATTGTAATTGTAATTGTAATTGTAATTGTAATTGTAATTGTAATTGTAATTGTAATTGTAATTGTAATTGTAATTGTAATTGTAATTGTAATTGTAATTGTAATTGTAATTGTAATTGTAATTGTAATTGTAATTGTAATTGTAATTGTAATTGTAATTGTAATTTTAATTGTAATTGTAATTGTAATTGTAATTGTAATTGTAATTGTAATTGTAATTGTAATTGTAATTGTAATTGTAATTGTAATTGTAATTGTAATTGTAATCATAATTGTAATTGTAATTGTAATTGTAATTGTAATTGTAATTGTAATTGTAATTGTAATTGCAATTGTAATTGTAATTGTAATTGTAATTGTAATTGTAATTGTAATTGTAATTGTAATTGTAATTGTAATTGTAATTGTAATTGTAATTGTAATTGTAATTGTAATTTTAATTGTAATTGTAATTGTAATTGTAATTGTAATTGTAATTGTAATTGTAATTGTAATTGTAATTGTAATTGTAATTGTAATTGTAATTGTAATTGTAATTGTAATTGTAATTGTAATTGTAATTGTAATTGTAATTGTAATTGCAATTGCAATTGTAATTGTAATTGTAATTGTAATTGTAATTGTAATTGTAATTGTAATTGTAATTGTAATTGTAATTGTACTTGTAATTGTAATTGTAATTGTAATTGTAATTGTAATTGTAATTGTAATTGTAATTGCAATTGTAATTGTAATTGTAATTGTGATTGTGATTGTGATTGTGATTGTGATTGTGATTGTAATTGTAAGTGTAATTGTAATTGTAATTGTAATTGTAATTGTAATTGTAATTGTAATTGTAATTGTAATTGTAATTGTAATTGTAATTGTAATTGTAATTGTAATTGTAATTGTAATTGTAATTGTAATTGTAATTGTAATTGTAATTGTAATTGTAATTGTAATTGTAATTGTAATTGTAATTGTAATTGTAATTGTAATTGTAATTGTAATTGTAATTGTAATTGTAATTGTAATTTTAATTGTAATTGTAATTGTAATTGTAATTGTAATTGTAATTGTAATTGTAATTGTAATTGTAATTGTAATTGTAATTGTAATTGTAATTGTAATTGTAATTGTAATTGTCATAAGTAATTGTAATTGTAATTGTAATTGTAATTGTAATTGTAATTGTAATTGTAATTGTAATTGTAATTGTAATTGTAATTGTAATTGTAATTGTAATTGTAATTGTAATTGTAATTGTAATTGTAATTGTAATTGTAATTGTAATTGTAATTGTAATTGTAATTGTAATTGTAATTGTAATTGTAATTGTAATTGTAATTGTAATTGTAATTGTAATTGTAATTGTAATTGTAATTGTAATTGTAATTGTAATTGTAATTGTAATTGTAATTGTAATTGTAATTGTAATTGTAATTGTAATTGTAATTGTAATTGTAATTGTAATTGTAATTGTAATTGTAATTGTAATTGTAATTGTAATTGTAATTGTAATTGTAATTGTAATTGTAATTGTAATTGTAATTGTAATTGTAATTGTAATTGTAATTGTAATTGTAATTGTAATTGTAATTGTAATTGTAATTGTAATTGTAATTGTAATTGTAATTGTAATTGTAATTGTAATTGTAATTGTAATTGTAATTGTAATTGTAATTGTAATTGTAATTGTAATTGTAATTGTAATTGTATTTGTAATTGTAATTGTAATTCTAATTGTAACTGTAATTGTAATTGTAACCTTCAACCAGTCAACCTTCAATCTTCAGTCCCTCAACTTTCAATCTTCAACCCCACAACCTTCAACCCCTCAACCATCAACCTTCAACTTCTCAACCTTCAACCTTCAACCCCTCAACCTTCAACTCCTAAACCTCCAACCGTAAACACCTTAACCTTCAACCTTCAAGCCCTCAACCTTCAACCTTCAACCTCTCAGACTTCAACATTTAACTCCTTAACCTTCAACCCCTCAACCCCTCAGCCTCCAACCTTCAACCCCTCAACCTTCAACATTCAACATTTAACCCCTGCACCTTTAACCTTCCACCCGTTAACCTTCAACCTTCAACCTTCAACCCCTCAACCTGCAACCTTCAACCTCTCAACCTTCAACCTTTAACTCCTCAACCTTCAACCTTCAACTCCTCAACCCTTCAACCTATAACCTTCAACCGTTCAACCTTCAACCTTCAACCCTCCACTTTCAACCTTCAACCGTCAACTCCTCAACCTGCAACCTTCAACCTCTCAGACTTCAACATTTAACTCCTCAACCTTCAACCTCCAACCTTCAACCCCTCAACCTTCAACCTTCTACTCCTTCAACCTTCAACCTTTAACCCCTCAACCTTCTACCTTCAACCTTCAACCCCTCAACCTTCAACCTTCAACTCCTTCAACCTTCAACCTTTAACCTTCAACCCCTCAACTTTCAACCTTCAAATCCTTCAACCTTCAACCTTCAACCCCTCAACCTTCATCCTTCAACCCCTCAACCTTCAACCTTCAACCCCTCAACGTTCAACCTCCAACCTTCAACCCCTCAACCTTCAACCTTCAACTCCTTCAACCTTCAACCTTTAACCCCTCAACCTTCGATCTTCAACCCCTTAACCTTCAACCTTTAACCACTCGACCTTCAACCTTCATCCTTCAAGCCCTCAACTTTCAACCTTCAACCAGTCAACTTTCAATCTTCAACCCCACAACCTTCAACCTTCAACCCCTCAACCATCAACCTTCAACTTCTCAACCTTCAACCTTCAACCCCTCAACCTTCAACTCCTAAACCTCCAACCTTAAACACCTCAACCTTCAACCTTCAACTCCCCAACGCACAGTGGGCCAGAATCCAAAAAACCTGGTCATAAATTGAAGATGTCTTCTAATGTGCACAAAATTCGGCAGTCAGGGGTTTTCGAGGTCGCTGATTACGAATTTGATATCTAAATTTCAAAAAACAAAATGGCGGATTCAAAATGGCGGGTGAATTTTCGAAAAATCTCATTAATTTGCTTGGAAAGTGATATAAAAGGGTTTTCGAAGTCGCTGATTACGAATTTGATATCCAAATTTCGAAAAACAAAATGGCGGATTCAAAATGGCGGGTGAATTTTCGAAAAATCTCATTAATTTGCTTGGAAAGTGATATAAAGGGGTTTTCGAGGTCGCTGATTACGAATTTGATATCCAAATTTCGAAAAACAAAATGGCGGGTGAATTTTCGAAAAATCTCATTAATTTGCTTGGAAAGTGATATAAACCTTTTCACTCCAATCAACTCCAAATTTGTCAGCAATTGCTTTGAAAATTTTCAAACGAGTGCGTGAAAACTGCATTTTGTCGGATCCTGTAATCAAAGTGAATATATTCATAAGGATATATCAAGTATAATTTATACCATAATCAACCAAAACGAAAAATGAAAAGTTTGTGTCTCAATTAATTTAAGACAATCATGACTAAAAAACTAGGTTTTGGAACTAGAAAATGTAGTTATCTGCATAAAAATATTATACGATAAACAAGGTCAGTAGGAAATTTCAAAACTCGAAAATGTTTTTCAAACGAATCTCAGAAATTCAAAATCCGGAATGTCACCCAGTACATTGAATTTCCAGTCTCATTCGCTCATCCCTCGCGAGGCCTTGGTCACACCTGCCGACACAGGTAGTCGCGCATGATGCCACGCGCGGCTTTATTCAACGTCGCACCATAAAAAAAGTTGCAGCTAGTAGCAGCTGATTCTTGGGAAGTTTTATTCCAAATCATATTCCGGTTATGTTACAATTAAATGTAGGGCGGGCAGTAGTGGGCAATTTACTATTTTTATGGTTTTCTAAATTTTGGTGCGTCCAAGAATTATATTCACAACCTATATTCCGCGTAGTTTTTAACTATGAAACAAAATTCATAAAACTAATTATAATACTACTAAATGTCCTACATACCTTTAGGATTAGCCGACATTTCACCGATTTTGAATCAACTACAAGGAAAAAAAGTTTCGGGCACTTTACGCGGACCGAATTTTTGACACTTTCATTGCAGCGCGTAAGGCACTCGCGGTAGTGACTTTCAGCTGTTTGTGAAACATGCTGGTAAATAAGATACCGACCTATCCTTCCGTGGATAGTTGCAGAAACACTTCTGGTACAAAACCCGATAGTTAAAATTATTGAATTTGAAACTTCATTTTTTGATTTATGACCAGGTTTTTTGGATTCTGGCCACTGTGCAACGTTCAGTCCCTCAACCTTCAACCTTCAACCACTTAACCTTTAACCTTCAACCTCTCAACCTTCAACCTTCAACCTTCAACCTTCAACCTTCAACCCCTCAATCTTCAACCTTCAACCCCTCAATATTCAACCCCTTAACCTTCAACCTTCAACTTCCCAACCTTCAACTTTCAAGCCCTCAACCTTCAACCTTCAACCTTCAACCCCTCTAACTTCAACCTTCAACCCCTCTACCTTCAACCCATCAACCTTTAACCTTCAACCCCTCAACCTTCAACCTTCAACCCCTCAACCTTCAACCTTCAACCCCTTCACCTTTAACTTTCAAACCCTCAACCTTCAACCTTCTACCGCTCAACCTGTAACCTTCAACCAGTCAACCTTCAATCTTCAATTCCTCAACTTTCAATCTTCAACCCCACAAACTTCAACCCCTCAACCATCAACCTTCAACTTCTCAACAGTCAACCTTCAACCCCTCAACTTTCAACTCCTAAACCTTAAACCTTAAACACCTCAACCTTCAACCTTCAACCCCTCAACCTTCAACCTTCAACTCCACAACATTCAGTCCCTCAACCTTCTACCTTCAACCACTTAACCTTTAACCTTCAACCTCTCAACCTTCGACATTCAACATTTAACCCCTGCACCTTTAACCTTCCACCCGTTAACCTTCAACATTCAACATTTAACTCCTGCACCTTTAACTTTCCACCCGTTAACCTTCAACCTTCAATCTTCAACCCCTCAACCTAAACCCTTCAACCTCTCAACCTTCAACCTTTAACTCCTCAACCTTCAACCTTCAACCCCTCAACCCTTCAACCTATAACCTTCAACCCCTCATCTTTCAACCTTCAACCCCTCAACTTTAAACTTTCAACCTTCAACTCCTCAACCTGCAACCTTCAACCTGTCAGACTTCAACATTTAACTCCTCAACCTTCAACCCCTCAACCCCTCAACCTCCAACCTTCAACTCCTCAACCTTCAACCTTCAACCTCTCAGACTTCAACATTTAACTCCTCAACCGTCAACCCCTTAACCCCTCAGCCTCCAACCATCAACCCCTCAACCTTCAACATTCAACATTTAACCCCTGCACCTTTAACTTTCCACCCGTTAACCTTCAACCTTCAACCTTCAACCCCTCAACCTGCAACCTTTAACCTCTCAACCTTCAACCTTTAACTCCTCAACCTTCAACCTTCAACCCCTCAACCCTTCAACCTATAACGTTCAACCCCTCAACCTTCAACCTTCAACCGTCAACTTTCAACCTTCAACCGTCAACTCCTCAACCTGCAACCTTCAACCTCTCATACTTCAACATTTAACCCCTCAACCTTCAACCCCTCAACCCCTCAGCCACCAACCTTCAACCCCTCAACCTTCAACATTCAACATATAACCCCTGTACCTTTAACCTTCCACCCGTTAACCTTCAACTTTCAATCCTTTAACCTTCAACCTCTCAACCTTCAACGTTCAACCCCTCAACCTCTCAACCTTCAACCTTTCAACCTTCAACCTTCAACTTTCAACCTTCAACCCCTCAACCTGCAACCTTCAACCTCTCAACCTGCAACCTTTAACTCCTCAACTTTC
The DNA here is from genome assembly GCA_958336395.1 of Ctenicera cuprea. Taxonomy (NCBI): domain Eukaryota; kingdom Metazoa; phylum Arthropoda; class Insecta; order Coleoptera; family Elateridae; genus Ctenicera; species Ctenicera cuprea. Next base: position 45,788 of record CATVIB010000192.1, read on the forward strand.
AACCTTCAACCTCTCAACTTTCAACTTTCAACCTTCAACTCCTCAACCTGCAACCTTCAACCTCTCAGACTTCAACATTTAACTCCTCAACCTTCAACTCCTCAACCCCTCAGCCTCCAACCTTCAACCCCTCAACCTTCAACATTCAACATGTAACCCCTGCACCTTTAACCTTCCACCCGTTAACCTTCAACCTTCAATCCTTCAACCTTCAACTTCTCATCCTTCAACGTTCAACCCCTCAACCTTCAACCTTCAATCCCTCAACTTTCAACCTTAAATCTTCAACCTTCAACCCCTCAACCTGCAACTTTCAACCTCTCAACCTCCAACCTTTAACTCTTCAACCTTCAACCTTCAACTCCTCAACCCTTCAACCTATAACCTTCAACCCCTAAACCTTCAACCTTCAACCCCTCAACTTTCAACTTTCAACCTTCAACTCCTCAACCTGCAACATTCAACCTCTCAGACTTCAACATTTAACTCCTCAACCTCAAACACTCATCCCCTCAGCCTCCAACCTTCAACAACTCAACCTTCAACATTCAACATTTAACCCCTGCACCTTTAACCTTCCACCCGTTAACCTTCAACCTTCAACCTTCAACCGCTCAACCTGCAACTTTCAACATCTCAACCTTCAACCTTTAACTCCTCAAACTTCAACCTTCAACCCTCAACCCTTCAACCTATAACCTTCAACCCCTCAACCTTCAACATTCAACCCCTAAACTTTCAACTTTCAACCTTCAACTCCTCAACCTGCAACCTTCAACCTGTCAGACTTCAACATTTAACTCCCCAACATTCAGTCCCTTAACCTTCAACCTTCAACCACTTAACCTTTAACCTTCAACCCCTCAATCTTCAACCTCAAACCTTCAACCCCTCAACCTTCATCCTTCAACACCTCAACCTTCAACCTTCAACCCCTCAACGTTCAACCTCCAACCTTCAACCCCTCAACCTTTAACATTCAACTCCTTCAACCTTCAACCTTTAACCCCTCAACCTTCGATTTTCAACCCCTTAACCTTCAAACTTTAACCACTCAACCTTCAACTTTCATCCTTCAAGCCCTCAACTTTCAACCTTCCACCACACAACCATCTATCTTTAACCCCCCAACCTTAGACCTTCAACCCCCTAACCTTTAACTTTCAAACCCTCAGCCTTTAACCTTCTACCCCTCAACCTTCAACCTTCAACCCCTCAACCTTCAAACTTCAACCCCTCAACCTTCAACCTACAACCACTCAAACTTTAATCTTCAGCCCCTCAACCTTCGACCGATCAACCTTTATACTTCAGCCCCTCAATCTTTAACTTTCAACCCCTCAATCTTTAACCTTCAACAACTCAACCTTCAATTTTCAGTCCCTCAACCTTCAATGTTCAACCCCTTAACCTTCAACCTTCAACCCCTCAACGATCAACCTCCAACACCTCAACCTTCAACCTTCAACCCCTCAACCTTCAACTCCTAAACCATCAATCTTAAACACTTCAACTTTGTACAATCAACACCTCAACCTTCAACCACCCAACCATCTATCTTTAACCCCTCAACCTTCGACATTCAACCCCTTAACCTTTAACTTTCAAACCCTCAACTTTCAACCTTCTACCCCTCAACCTGTAACCTTCAACCAGTCAACCTTCAATCTTCAGTCCCTCAACTTTCAATCTTAAACAACACAACATTCAACCTTCAACCCCTCAACCATCAACCTTCAACTTCTTAACCTTCAACCTTCAACCCCTCAACCTTCAACTCCTAAACCTCCAACCTTAAACACCTCAACCTTCAACCTTCAACCACTTAACCTTTAACCTTCAACCTCTCAACTTTCAACCTTCAACCTTCAACCCCTCAATCTTCAACTTTCAACCCCTCAATATTCAACCCCTTAACCTTCAACCTTCAACTTCCCAACCTTCAATTTTCAAGCCCTCAACCTTCAACCTTCAACCCCTCTAACTTCAACCCCTCAACCTTCAACCCATCAACCTTTAACATTTAACCCCTCAACCTTCAACCTTCAACCCCTCAACCTTCAACATCCAACTTTCAACCCCTCAACCTTCAACCTTCAACTCCTCAACCTTCAACCTTCAACCCCTCAACCTTCAACCTCCAACCTTCAACCCCTCAACCTTCAACCTTCAACTCCTTCAACCTTCAACCTTTAACTCCTCAACCTTCGACCTTCAACCTTCAACCCCTCAACCTTCAACCTTCAACTCCTTCAACCTTCAACCTTTAACCTTCAACCCTTCAACTTTCAACCTTCAAATCCTTCAACCTTCAACCCCTCAACCTTCATCCTTCAACCATTCAACCTTCAACCTTCAACCCTCAACGTTCAAGCTCCAACCTTCAACCCCTCAACCTTCAACCTTCAACTCCTTCAACCTTCAACATTTAACCCCTCAACCTTCGATCTTCAACCCCTTAACCTTCAACCTTTAACCACTCGACCTTCAACCTTCATCCTTCAAGCCCTCAACTTTCAACCTTCAACCACCCAACCATTTATATTTAACCCCTCAACCTTCGACCTTCAACCCCTTAACCTTTAACTTTCAACCCCTCAACCTTCAACCTTCAACTCCTTCAACCTTCAACATTTAAGCCCTCAACCTTCGATCTTCAACCCCTTAACCTTCAACCTTTAACCACTCGACCTTCAACCTTCATCCTTCAAGCCCTCAACTTTCAACCTTCAACCACCCAACCATTTATATTTAACCCCTCAACCTTCGACCTTCAACCCCTTAACCTTTAACTTTCAAACCCTCAACCTTCATCCTTCTACCCCTTAACCTGTAACCTTCAACCAGTCAACCTTCAATCTTCAGTCCCTCAACTTTCAATCTTCAACCCCACAACCTTCAACCCCTCAACCATCAACCTTCAAACTTCTCAACCTTCAACCTTCAATCCCTCAACCTTCAACTCCTAAACCTCCAACCTTAAACACCTCAACTTTCAACCTTCAACTCCCCAACGCACAGTGGGCCAGAATCCAAAAAACCTGGTCATAAATTGAAGATGTCTTCTAATGTGCACAAATTCGGCAGTCAGGGGTTTTCGAGGTCGCTGATTACGAATTTGATATCTAAATTTCAAAAAACAAAATGGCGGATTCAAAATGGCGGGTGAATTTTCGAAAAATCTCATTAATTTGCTTGGAAAGTGATATAAAAGGGTTTTCGAAGTCGCTGATTACGAATTTGATATCCAAATTTCGAAAAACAAAATGGCGGATTCAAAATGGCGGGTGAATTTTCGAAAAATCTCATTAATTTGCTTGGAAAGTGATATAAAGGGGTTTTCGAGGTCGCTGATTACGAATTTGATATCCAAATTTCGAAAAACAAAATGGCGGGTGAATTTTCGAAAAATCTCATTAATTTGCTTGGAAAGTGATATAAACCTTTTCACTCCAATCAACTCCAAATTTGTCAGCAATTGCTTTGAAAATTTTCAAACGAGTGCGTGAAAACTGCATTTTGTCGGATCCTGTAATCAAAGTGAATATATTCATAAGGATATATCAAGTATAATTTATACCATAATCAACCAAAACGAAAAATGAAAAGTTTGTGTCTCAATTAATTTAAGACAATCATGACTAAAAAACTAGATTTTGGAACTAGAAAATGTAGTTATCTGCATAAAAATATTATACGATAAACAAGGTCAGTAGGAAATTTCAAAACTCGAAAATGTTTTTCAAACGAATCTCAGAAATTCAAAATCCGGAATGTCACCCAGTACATTGAATTTCCAGTCTCATTCGCTCATCCCTCGCCAGGCCTTGGTCACACCTGCCGACACAGGTAGTCGCGCATGATGCCACGCGCGGCTTTATTCAACGTCGCACCATAAAAAAAGTTGCAGCTAGTAGCAGCTGATTCTTGGGAAGTTTTATTCCAAATCATATTTTAAATGTAGGGCGGGCAGTAGTGGGCAATTTACTATTTTTATGGTTTTCTAAATTTTGGTGCGTCCAAGAATTATATTCACAACCTATATTCCGCGTAGTTTTTAACTATGAAACAAAATTCATAAAACTAATTATAATACTACTAAATGTCCTACATACCTTTAGGATTAGCCGACATTTCACCGATTTTGAATCAACTACAAGGAAAAAAAGTTTCGGGCACTTTACGCGGACCGAATTTTTGACACTTTCATTGCAGCGCGTAAGGCACTCGCGGTAGTGACTTTCAGCTGTTTGTGAAACATGCTGGTAAATAAGATACCGACCTATCCTTCCGTGGATAGTTGCAGAAACACTTCTGGTACAAAACCCGATAGTTAAAATTATTGAATTTGAAACATCATTTTTTGATTTATGACCAGGTTTTTTGGATTCTGGCCCACTGTGCAACGTTCAGTCCCTCAACCTTCAACCTTCAACCACTTAACCTTTAACCTTCAACCTCTCAACCTTCAACCTTCAACCTTCAACCTTCAACCTTCAACCCCTCAATCTTCAACCTTCAACCCCTCAATATTCAACCCCTTAACCTTCAACCTTCAACTTCCCAACCTTCAACTTTCAAGCCCTCAACCTTCAACCTTCAACCCCTCTAACTTCAACCTTCAACCCCTCTACCTTCAACCCATCAACCTTTAACCTTCAACCCCTCAACCTTCAACCTTCAACCCCTCAACCTTCAACCTTCAACCCCTTCACCTTTAACTTTCAAACCCTCAACCTTCAACCTTCTACCGCTCAACCTGTAACCTTCAACCAGTCAACCTTCAATCTTCAATTCCTCAACTTTCAATCTTCAACCCCACAAACTTCAACCCCTCAACCATCAACCTTCAACTTCTCAACAGTCAACCTTCAACCCCTCAACTTTCAACTCCTAAACCTTAAACCTTAAACACCTCAACCTTCAACCTTCAACCCCTCAACCTTCAACCTTCAACTCCACAACATTCAGTCCCTCAACCTTCTACCTTCAACCACTTAACCTTTAACCTTCAACCTCTCAACCTTCGACATTCAACATTTAACCCCTGCACCTTTAACCTTCCACCCGTTAACCTTCAACATTCAACATTTAACCCCTGCACCTTTAACTTTCCACCCGTTAACCTTCAACCTTCAATCTTCAACCCCTCAACCTAAACCCTTCAACCTCTCAACCTTCAACCTTTAACTCCTCAACCTTCAACCTTCAACCCCTCAACCCTTCAACCTATAACCTTCAACCCCTCATCTTTCAACCTTCAACCCCTCAACTTTAAACTTTCAACCTTCAACTCCTCAACCTGCAACCTTCAACCTGTCAGACTTCAACATTTAACTCCTCAACCTTCAACCCCTCAACCCCTCAACCTCCAACCTTCAACTCCTCAACCTTCAACCTTCAACCTCTCAGACTTCAACATTTAACTCCTCAACCGTCAACCCCTTAACCCCTCAGCCTCCAACCATCAACCCCTCAACCTTCAACATTCAACATTTAACCCCTGCACCTTTAACCTTCCACCCGTTAACCTTCAACCTTCAACCTTCAACCCCTCAACCTGCAACCTTTAACCTCTCAACCTTCAACCTTTAACTCCTCAACCTTCAACCTTCAACCCCTCAACCCTTCAACCTATAACGTTCAACCCCTCAACCTTCAACCTTCAACCGTCAACTTTCAACCTTCAACCGTCAACTCCTCAACCTGCAACCTTCAACCTTTCATACTTCAACATTTAACCCCTCAACCTTCAACCCCTCAACCCCTCAGCCACCAACCTTCAACCCCTCAACCTTCAACATTCAACATATAACCCCTGTACCTTTAACCTTCCACCCGTTAACCTTCAACTTTCAATCCTTTAACCTTCAACCTCTCAACCTTCAACGTTCAACCCCTCAACCTCTCAACCTTCAACCTTTCAACCTTCAACCTTCAACTTTCAACCTTCAACCCCTCAACCTGCAACCTTCAACCTCTCAACCTGCAACCTTTAACTCCTCAACTTTCAACCTTCAACCTCTCAACTTTCAACTTTCAACCTTCAACTCCTCAACCTGCAACCTTCAACCTCTCAGACTTCAACATTTAACTCCTCAACCTTCAACTCCTCAACCCCTCAGCCTCCAACCTTCAACCCCTCAACCTTCAACATTCAACATGTAACCCCTGCACCTTTAACCTTCCACCCGTTAACCTTCAACCTTCAATCCTTCAACCTTCAACTTCTCATCCTTCAACGTTCAACCCCTCAACCTTCAACCTTCAATCCCTCAACTTTCAACCTTAAATCTTCAACCTTCAACCCCTCAACCTGCAACTTTCAACCTCTCAACCTCCAACCTTTAACTCTTCAACCTTCAACCTTCAACTCCTCAACCCTTCAACCTATAACCTTCAACCCCTAAACCTTCAACCTTCAACCCCTCAACTTTCAACTTTCAACCTTCAACTCCTCAACCTGCAACATTCAACCTCTCAGACTTCAACATTTAACTCCTCAACCTCAAACACTCATCCCCTCAGCCTCCAACCTTCAACAACTCAACCTTCAACATTCAACATTTAACCCCTGCACCTTTAACCTTCCACCCGTTAACCTTCAACCTTCAACCTTCAACCGCTCAACCTGCAACTTTCAACCTCTCAACCTTCAACCTTTAACTCCTCAAACTTCAACCTTCAACCCTCAACCCTTCAACCTATAACCTTCAACCCCTCAACCTTCAACATTCAACCCCTAAACTTTCAACTTTCAACCTTCAACTCCTCAACCTGCAACCTTCAACCTGTCAGACTTCAACATTTAACTCCCCAACATTCAGTCCCTTAACCTTCAACCTTCAACCCCTTAACCTTTAACCTTCAACCCCTCAATCTTCAACCTCAAACCTTCAACCCCTCAACCTTCATCCTTCAACACCTCAACCTTCAACCTTCAACCCCTCAACGTTCAACCTTCAACCCCTCAACCTTTAACATTCAACTCCTTCAACCTTCAACCTTTAACCCCTCAACCTTCGATTTTCAACCCCTTAACCTTCAAACTTTAACCACTCAACCTTCAACTTTCATCCTTCAAGCCCTCAACTTTCAACCTTCCACCACCCAACCATCTATCTTTAACCCCCCAACCTTAGACCTTCAACCCCCTAACCTTTAACTTTCAAACCCTCAGCCTTTAACCTTCTACCCCTCAACCTTCAACCTTCAACCCCTCAACCTTCAAACTTCAACCCCTCAACCTTCAACCTACAACCACTCAAACTTTAATCTTCAGCCCCTCAACCTTCGACCGATCAACCTTTATAATTCAGCCCCTCAATCTTTAACTTTCAACCCCTCAATCTTTAACCTTCAACAACTCAACCTTCAATTTTCAGTCCCTCAACCTTCAATGTTCAACCCCTTAACCTTCAACCTTCAACCCCTCAACGATCAACCTCCAACACCTCAACCTTCAACCTTCAACCCCTCAACCTTCAACTCCTAAACCATCAATCTTAAACACTTCAACTTTGTACAATCAACACCTCAACCTTCAACCACCCAACCTTCTATCTTTAACCCCTCAACCTTCGACATTCAACCCCTTAACCTTTAACTTTCAAACCCTCAACTTTCAACCTTCTACCCCTCAACCTGTAACCTTCAACCAGTCAACCTTCAATCTTCAGTCCCTCAACTTTCAATCTTAAACAACACAACATTCAACCTTCAACCCCTCAACCATCAACCTTCAACTTCTTAACCTTCAACCTTCAACCCCTCAACCTTCAACTCCTAAACCTCCAACCTTAAACACCTCAACCTTCAACCTTCAACCACTTAACCTTTAACCTTCAACCTCTCAACCTTCAACCTTCAACCTTCAACCCCTCAATCTTCAACTTTCAACCCCTCAATATTCAACCCCTTAACCTTCAACCTTCAACTTCCCAACCTTCAACTTTCAAGCCCTCAACCTTCAACCTTCAACCCCTCTAACTTCAACCTTCAACCCCTCAACCTTCAACCCATCAACCTTTAACAATTAACCCCTCAACCTTCAACCTTCAACCCCTCAACCTTCAACATCCAACTTTCAACCCCTCAACCTTCAACCTTCAACTCCTCAACCTTCAACCTTCAACCCCTCAACCTTCAACCTCCAACCTTCAACCCCTCAACCTTCAACCTTCAACTCCTTCAACCTTCAACCTTTAACTCCTCAACCTTCGACCTTCAACCTTCAACCCCTCAACCTTCAACCTTCAACTCCTTCAACCTTCAACCTTTAACCTTCAACCCTTCAACTTTCAACCTTCAAATCCTTCAACCTTCAACCCCTCAACCTTCATCCTTCAACCATTCAACCTTCAACCTTCAACCCTCAACGTTCAAGCTCCAACCTTCAACCCCTCAACCTTCAACCTTCAACTCCTTCAACCTTCAACATTTAACCCCTCAACCTTCGATCTTCAACCCCTTAACCTTCAACCTTTAACCACTCGACCTTCAACCTTCATCCTTCAAGCCCTCAACTTTCAACCTTCAACCACCCAACCATTTATATTTAACCCCTCAACCTTCGACCTTCAACCCCTTAACCTTTAACTTTCAACCCCTCAACCTTCAACCTTCAACTCCTTCAACCTTCAACATTTAAGCCCTCAACCTTCGATCTTCTACCCCTTAACCTTCAACCTTTAACCACTCGACCTTCAACCTTCATCCTTCAAGCCCTCAACTTTCAACCTTCAACCACCCAACCATTTATATTTAACCCCTCAACCTTCGACCTTCAACCCCTTAACCTTTAACTTTCAAATCCTCAACCTTCATCCTTCTACCCCTTAACCTGTAACCTTCAACCAGTCAACCTTCAATCTTCAGTCCCTCAACTTTCAATCTTCAACCCCACAACCTTCAACCCCTCAACCATCAACCTTCAACTTCTCAACCTTCAACCTTCAACCCCTCAACCTTCAACTCCTAAACCTCCAACCTTATACACCTTAACCTTCAACCTTCAAGCCCTCAACCATCAACCTTCAACTTCTCAACCTTCAACCTTCAAACCCTCAACCTTCAACTCCTAAACCTCCAACTTTAAACACCTTAACCTTCAACCTTCAAGCCCTCAACCTTCAACCTTCAACCCCTCAACTTTCAACCTTCAAACCCTTCACCTTTAACTTTCAAACCCTCAACCTTCAACCTTCTACCGCTCAACCTGTAACCTTCAACCAGTCAACCTTCAATCTTCAGTCCCTCAACTTTCAATTTTCAACCCCACAACCTTGAACCCCTCAACCATCAACCTTCAACTTCTCAACCTTCAACCTTCAACCCCTCAACTTTCAACTCCTAAACCGCCAACCTTAAACACCTCAACCATCAACCTTCAAGCCCTCAACCTTCAACCTTCAACTACTTAACCCTTAACCTTCAACCTCTCAACCTTCGACATTCAACATTTAACCCCCTGCACCTCTAACCTTCCACCCGTTAACCTTGAACATTCAACATTTAACCCCTGCACCTTTAACTTTCCACCCGTTAACCTTCAACCTTCAACCTTCAACCCCTCAACCTGCACCCTTCAACCTCTCAACCTTCAACCTTTAACTCCTCAACCTTCAACCTTCAACCCCTCAACCCTTCAACCTTCAACCCCTCAACTTTCAACCTTCAACCCCTCAACTTTCAACTTTCAACCTTCAACTCAACCTGCAACCTTCAACCTGTCAGACTTCAACATTTAACTCCTCAACCTTCAAACCCTCAAGCCCTCAGCCTCCAACCTTCAACTCCTCAACCTTCAACCTTCAACCTCTCAGACTTCAACATTTAACTCCTTAACCTTCAACCCCTCAACCCCTCAGCCTCCAACATTCAACCCCTCAACCTTCAACATTCAACATTTAACCCCTGCACCTTTAACCTTCCACCCGTTAACCTTCAACCTTCAACCCCTCAACCTGCAACCTTCAACCTCTCAACCTTCAACCTTTAACTCCTCAACCTTCAACCTTCAACCCCTCAACCCTTCAACCTATAACCTTCAACCGTTCAACCTTCAACCTTCAACCCTCCACTTTCAACCTTCAACCGTCAACTCCTCAACCTGCAACCTTCAACCTCTCAGACTTCAACATTTAACTCCTCAACCTTCAACCTCCAACCTTCAACCCCTCAACCTTCAACCTTCTACTCCTTCAACCTTCAACCTTTAACCCCTCAACCTTCGACCTTCAACCTTCAACCCCTCAACCTTCAACCTTCAACTCCTTCAACCTTCAACCTTTAACCTTCAACCCCTCAACTTTCAACCTTCAAATCCTTCAACCTTCAACCTTCAACCCCTCAACCTTCATCCTTCAACCCCTCAACCTTCAACCTTCAACCCCTCAACGTTCAACCTCCAACCTTCAACCCCTCAACCTTCAACCTTCAACTCCTTCAACCTTCAACCTTTAACCCCTCAACCTTCGATCTTCAACCCCTTAACCTTCAACCTTTAACCACTCGACCTTCAACCTTCATCCTTCAAGCCCTCAACTTTCAACCTTCAACCAGTCAACATTCAAACTTCAACCCCACAACCTTCAACCTTCAACCCCTCATCCATCAACCTTCAACTTCTCAACCTTCAACCTTCAACCCTTCAACCTTCAACTCCTAAACCTCCAACCTTAAACACCTCAACCTTCAACCTTCAACTCCAAAACATTCAGTCCCTCAACCTTCAACCTTCAACCACTTAACCTTTAACTTTCAACCTCTCAACCTTCAACTTTCATCCTTCAAGCCCTCCACTTTCAACCTTCAACCACCCAACCATCTATCTTTAACCCCTCAACCTTAGACCTTCAACCCCTTAACCTTTAACTTTCAAACCCTCAGCCTTCAACCTTCTACCCCTCAACCTTCAACCTTCAACCCCTCAACCTTCAAACTTCAACCCCTCAACCTTCAACCTACAACCACTCAAACTTTAATCTTCAGCCCCTCAACCTTCGACCCCTCAACCTTTATACTTCAGCCCCTCAATCTTTAACTTTCAACCCCTCAATCTTTAACCTTCAACAACTCAACCTACAATTTTCAGTCCCTCAACCTTCAATGTTCAACCCCTTAACCTTCAACCTTCAACCCCTCAACGATCAACCTCCAACACCTCAACCTTCAACCTTCAACCCCTCAACCTTCAACTCCTAAACCATCAATCTTAAACACTTCAACTTTGTACAATCAACCCCTCAACCTTCAACCTCCAACCATCAACCCCTTAACCTTCAGCCTTCAACTCCTTCAACCTTCAACCTTCAACCCCTACACCTTCAACTTCCAACCCCTCAAACTTCAACGTTTAACCTTCAACCTTCAACGTTCAACGCCCCAAACTTCAACCTTCAACCTTCCATCTTCAACCTCCAACCTGCAACCTTCAACCTTCAACCTTTCAACCTTCAACCCCTCTAACTTCAACCTTCAACCCCTCAACCTTCAACCCATCAACCTTTAACCTTCAACCCCACAACCTTCAACCTTCAACCCCTCAACCTTCAACCTCCAATCTTCAACCCCTCAACCTTCAACCTTCAACTCCTCAACCTTCAACCTTCAACCCCTCAACCTTCAACCTCCAACCTTCAACCCCTCAACCTTCAACCTTCAACTCCTTCAACCTTCAACCTTTAACCCCTCAAGCTTCAACCTTTAACCTTCAACCCCTCAACTTTCAACCTTCAACTCCTTCAACCTTCAACCTTCAACCCCTCAACCTTCATCCTTCAACCTCTCAACCTTCAACCTTCAACCCCTCAACGTTCAACCTCCAACCTTCAACCTCTCAACCTTCAACCTTCAACCCCTCAACCTTCAACCTCCAAACTTCAACCCCTCAACCTTCAACCTTCAACTCCTCAACCTTCAACCTTCAACCCCTCAACCTTCAACCTCCAACCTTCAACCCCTCAACCTTCAATCTTCAACTCCTTCAACCTTCAACCTTTAACCCCTCAACCTTCGACCTTTAACCTTCAACCCCTCAACCTTCAACCTTCAACTCCTTCAACATTCAACCTTTAACCTTCAACCCCTCAACCTTCAACCTTCAACTCCTTCAACCTTCAACCTTTAACCCCTCAACCTTCGATCTTCAACCGCTTAACCTTCAACCTTTAACCACTCAACCTTCAACCTTCATCCTTCGAGCCCTCAACTTTTAAGCTTCAACCACCCAACCATCTATCTTTAACCCCTCAACCTTCGACCTTCAACCCCTTAACCTTTAACTTTCAAACCCTCAACCTGCAACCTTCAACCCCTCAACCTGTAACCTTCAACCAGTCAACCTTTAATCTTCAGTCCTTCAACTTTCAATCTTAAATCCCACAACCTTCAACCTTCAACTCCTCAACCATCAACCTTCAACTTCTCAACCTTCAACCTTCAACCCCTCAACCTTCAACTCCTAAACCTTAAACCTTAAACACGTCAACCTTCAACCTTCAAGCCCTCAACCTTCAACCTTCAACCACTTAACCTTTAACCTTCAACCTCTCAACCTTCAACCTCAAACCTTCAACCCCTCAATCTTCAACCTTCAACCCCTCAATATTCAACCCCTTAACCTTCAACCTTCAACTTCCCAACCTTCAACTTTCAAGCCCTCAGCCTTCAACCTTCAACCCCTCTAACTTCAACCTTCAACCCCTCAACCTTCAACCCATCAACCTTTAACCTTCAACCCCTCAACCTGTAACCTTCAACAAGTCATCCTTCAATCTTCAGTCCCTCAACTTTCAATCTTAAACCCCACAACCTTCAACCTTCAACCCCTCAACCATCAACCTTCAACTTCTCAACCTTCAACCTTCAACAGCTCAACCTTCAACTCCTAAACCTCCAACCTTAAACACCTCAACCTTCAACCTTCAAGCCCTCAACCTTCAACCTTCAACTCCCCAACATTCAATCCCTCAACCTTCAACCTTCAACCACTTAACCTTTAACCTTCAACCTCTCAACGTTCAACCTTCAACCTTCAACCCCTCAATCTTCAACCTTCAATCCCTCAATATTCAACCCCTTAACCTTCAACCTTCAATTTCCCAACCTTCAACTTTCAAGCCCTCAACCTTCAACCTTCAACCCCTCTAACTTCAACCTTCAACCCTTCAACCTTCAACCCATCAACCTTTAACCTTCAACCCCTCAACCTTCAACCTTCAACTCCTCAACCTTCAACCTCCAACCTTCAACCCCTCAACCTTCAACCTTCAACTCCTCAACCTTCAACTTTCAACCCCTCAACCTTCAACCTCCAACCTTCAACCCCTCAACCTTCAACATTCAAATCCTTCAACCTTCAACCTTTAACCCCTCAACCTTCGACCTTCAACCTTAAACCCCTCAACCTTCAACCTTCAACTCCTTCAACCTTCAAACTTTAACCTTCAACCCCTCAACTTTCAACCTTCAACTCCATCAACCTTCAACCTTCAACCTTCAACCCCTAAAGCTTCAACCTTCAACCCCTCTAACTTCAACCTTCAACCCCTCAACCTTCAACCCATCAACCTTTAACCTTCAACCCCTCAACCTTCAACCTTCAACCCCTCAACCTTCAACCTCCAACCTTCAACTCCTCAACCTTCAACCTTCAACCCCTCAACGTTCAACCTCCAACCTTCAACTCCTCAACCTTCAACCTTCAACTCCTTCAACCTTCAACCTTTAACCAATCAACCTTCGATCTTCAACCGCTTAACCTTCAACCTTTAACCACTCCACCTTCAACCTTCATCCTTCAAGCCCTCAACTTTCAACCTTCAACCACCTAACCATTTATCTTTAACCCCTCAATTTTCGACCTTCAACCCCTTAACCTTTAACTTTCAAAACTCAACCTTCAACCTTCTACCCCTCAACCTGTAACCTTCAACCAGTCAACATTCAATCTTCAGTCCCTCAACTTTCAATCTTCAATCCCACAACCTTCAACCTTCAACCCCTCAACCATCAACCTTCAACTTCTCAACCTTCAACCTTCAACCCCTCAACCTTCAACTCCTAAACTTCCAACCTTAAACACCTCAACCTTCAACCTTCAACCCTTCAATCTTCAACCTTCAACCACTCAATATTCAACCCCTTAACCGTCAACCTTCAACTTCCCAACCTTCAACTTTCAAGCCCTCAACCTTCAACCTTCAACCCCTCTAGCTTCAACCTTCAACCCCTCAACCTTCAACCCATCAACCTTTAACCTTCAACCCCTCAACCTTCAACCTTCAACCCCTCAACCTTTAACCTTCAACCCCTCAACCTTCAACCTTCAACTCCTCAACCTTCAACCTTCAACCCCTCAACGTTCAACCTCCAACCTTCAACCAATCAACCTTCAACCTTCAACTCCTTCAACCTTTATCCCCTCAACCTTCGACCTTCAACCTTCAACCCCTCAACCTTCAACCTTCAACTCCTTCAACCTTCAACCTTTAACCTTCAACCCCTCAACTTTCAACCTTCAACTCCTTCAACCTTCAACCTTCAACCCCTCAACCTTCATCCTTCAACCCCTCAACGTTCAACCTCCAACCTTCAACCCCTCAACCTTCAACCTTCAACTCCTTCAACCTTCAACCTTTAACCCCTCAACCTTCGAATTTCAACCTTCAACCCCTCAACCTTCAACCTTCAACTCCTAAACCTCCAACCTTAAACACCTCAACCTTCAACCTTCAAGCCATTAACCTTCAACCTTCAACTGCCCAACATTCAGTCCCTCAACCTTCAACCTTCAACCACTTAACCTTTAACCTTCAACCTCTCAACCTTCAACCTTCAACCTTCAACCCCTCAATCTTCAACCTTCAACCCCTCAATATTCAACCCCTTAACCTGCACCCTTCAACCTCTCAACCTTCAACCTTTAACTCCTCAACCTTCAACCTTCAACCCCTCAACCCTTCAACCTATAACCTTCAACCCCTCATCTTTCAACCTTCAACCCCTCAACTTTCAACTTTCAACCTTCAACTCCTCAACCTGCAACCTTCAACCTGTCAGACTTCAACATTTAACTCCTCAACCATCAACCCCTCAACCCCTCAGCCTCCAACCTTCAACTCCTCAACCTTCAACCTTCAACCTCTCAGACTTCAACATTTAACTCCTCAACTTTCAACCCCTCAACCCCTCAGCCTCCAACCATCAACCCCTCAACCTTCAACATTCAACATTTAACCCCTGCACCTTTAACCTTGCACCCGTTAACCTTCAACCTTCAACCTTCAACCCCTCAACCTGCAACCTTCAACCTCTCAACCTTCAACCTTTAACTCCTCAACCTTCAACCTTCAACCCCTCAACCCTTCAACCTATAACGTTCAACCCCTCAACCTTCAACCTTCAAGCCTCAACTTTCAACCTTCAACCGTCAACTCCTCAACCTGCAACCTTCAACCTCTCAAACTTCAACATTTAACCCCTCAACCTTCAACCCCTCACCCCTCAGCCTCCAACCTTCAACCCCTCAACCTTCAACATTCAACATATAACCCCTGTACCTTTAACCTTTCACCCGTTAACCTTCAACCTTCAATCCTTTAACCTTCAACCTCTCAACCTTCAACGTTCAACCCCTCAACCTCTCAACCTTCAACCTTTCAACCTTCAACCTTCAACTTTCAACCTTCAACCCCTCAACCTGCAACCTTCAACCTCTCAACCTTCAACCTTTAACTCCTCAACTTTCAACCTTCAAGTCCTCAACTTTCAACTTTTAACCTTCAACTCCTCAACCTGCAACCTTCAACCTCTCAGACTTCAACATTTAACTCCTCAACCTTCAACCCCTCAACCCCTCAGCCTCCAACCTTCAACCCCTCAACCTTCAACATTCAACATGTAACCCCGGCACCTTTAACCTTCCACCCGCTAACCTTCAACCTTCAATCCTTCAACCTTCAACCTCTCATCCTTCAACGTTCAACCCCTCAACCTTCAACCTTCAACCCCTCAACTTTCAACCTTAAATCTTCAATCTTCAACCCCTCAACCTGCAACTTTCAACCTCTCAACCTCCAACCTTTAACTCTTCAACTTTCAACCTTCAACTCCTCAACCCTTCAACCTATAACCTTCAACCCCTAAACCTTCAACCTTCAACTTCTCAACTTTCAACTTTCAACCTTCAACTCCTCAACCTGCAACATTCAACCTCTCAGACTTCAACATATAGCTCCTCAACCTCAAACACTCATCCCCTCAGCCTCCAACCTTCAACCCCTCAACCTTCAACATTCAACATTTAACCCCTGCACCTTTAACCTTCCACCCGTTAACCTTCAACCTTCAACCTTCAACCCCTCAACCTGCAACTTTCAACCTCTCAACCTTCAACCTTTAACTCCTCAACCTTCAACCTTCAACCCTCAACCCTTCGACCTATAACCTTCAACCCCTCAACCTTCAACCTTCAACCCCTAAACTTTCAACTTTCAACCTTCAACTCCTCAACCTGCAACCTTCAACCTGTCACACTTCAACATTTAACTCCTCAACCTTCAACCCCTCAACCCCTCAGCCTCCAACCTTCAACTCCTCAACCTTCAACCTTCAACCTCTCAGACTTCAACATTTAACTCCTCAACTTTCAACCCCTCAACCCCTCAGCCTCCAACCATCAACCCCTCAACCTTCAACATTCAACATTTAACCCCTGCACCTTTAACCTTCCACCCGTTAACCTTCAACCTTCAACCTTCAACCGCTCAAGCTGCAACCTTCAACCTCTCAACCTTCAACCTTTAACTCCTCAACCTTCAACCTTCAACCCCTCAATCCTTCAACCTATAACGTTCAACCCCTCAACCTTCAACCTTCAAGCCTCAACTTTCAACCTTCAACCGTCAACTCCTCAACCTGCAACCTTCAACCTCTCAGACTTCAACATTTAACCCCTCAACCTTCAACCCCTCACCCCTCAGCCACCAACCTTCAACCCCTCAACCTTCAACATTCAACATATAACCCCTGTACCTTTAACCTTCCACCCGTTAACCTTCAACCTTCAATCCTTTAACCTTCAACCTCTCAACCTTCAACGTTCAACCCCTCAACCTCTCAACCTTCAACCTTTCAACCTTCAATCTTCAACTTTCAACCTTCAACCCCTCAACCTGCAACCTTCAACTTCTCAACCTTCAACCTTTAACTCCTCAACTTTCAACCTTCAAGTCCTCAACTTTCAACTTTCATCCTTCAACTCCTCAACCTGCAACCTTCAACCTCTCAGACTTCAACATTTAACTCCTCAACCTTCAACCCCTCAACCCCTCAGCCTCCAACCTTCAAGCCCTCAACCTTCAACATTCAACATGTAACCCCTGCACCTTTAACCTTCCACCTGCTAACCTTCAACCTTCAATCCTTCAACCTTCAACCTCTCATCCTTCAACGTTCAACCCCTCAACTTTCAACCTTAAATCTTCAACCTTCAACCCCTCAACCTGCAACTTTCAACCTCTCAACCTCCAACCTTTAACTCTTCAACCTTCAACCTTCAACTCCTCAACCCTTCAACCTATAACTTTCAACCCCTAAACCTTCAACCTTCAACCCCTCAACTTTCAACTTTCAACCTTCAACTCCTCAACCTGCAACATTCAACCTCTCAGACTTTAACATTTAGCTCCTCAACCTCAAACACTCATCCCCTCAGCCTCCAACCTTCAACCCCTCAACCTTCAACATTCAACATTTAACCCCTGCACCTTTAACCTTCCACCCGTTAACCTTCAACCTTCAACCTTCAACCCCTCAACCTGCAACTTTCAACCTCTCAACCTTCAACCTTCAACCCCTCAACCTTCAACCTTCAACCCCTAAACTTTCAACTTTCAACCTTCAACTCCTCAACCTGCAACCTTCAACCTGTCAGACTTCAACATTTAACTCCCCAACATTCAGTCCCTTAACCTTCAACCTTCAACCACTTAACCTTTAACCTTCAACCCCTCAATCTTTAACCTCAAACCTTCAACCCCTCAACCTTCATCCTTCAACACCTCAACCTTCAACCTTCAACCCCTCAACGTTCAACCTCCAACCTTCAACCCCTCAACCTTTAACATTCAACTCCTTCAACCTTCAACCTTTAACCCCTCAACCTTCGATCTTCAACCCCTTAACCTTCAACCTTTAACCACTCAACCTTTAACTTTCATCCTTCAAGCCCTCAACTTTCAACCTTCAACCACCCAACCATCTATCTTTAACCCCTCAACCTTAGACCTTCAACCCCTTAACCTTTAACTTTCAAACCCTCAGCCTTCAACCTTCTACCCCTCAACCTTCAACCTTCAACCCCTCAACCTTCAAACTTCAACCCCTCAACCTTCAACCTACAACCACTCAAACTTTAATCTTCAGCCCCTCAACCTTCGACCCCTCAACCTTTATACTTCAGCCCCTCAATCTTTAACTTTCAACCCCTCAATCTTTAACCTTCAACAACTCAACCTTCAATTTTCAGTCCCTCAACCTTCAATGTTCAACCCCTTAACCTTCAACCTTCAACCCCTCAACGATCAACCTCCAACACCTCAACCTTCAACCTTCAACCCCTCAACCTTCAACTCCTAAACCATCAATCTTAAACACTTCAACTTTGTACAATCAACCCCTCAACCTTCAACCTCCAACCATCAACCCCTTAACCTTCAGCCTTCAACTCCTTCAACCTTCAACCTTCAACCCCTACACCTTCAACTTCCAACCCCTCAAACTTCAACGTTTAACCTTCAACCTTCAACGTTCAACGCCCCAAACTTCAACCTTCAACCTTCAATCTTCAACCTCCAACCTGCAACCTTCAACCTTCAACCTTTCAACCTTCAACCCCTCTAACTTCAACCTTCAACCCCTCAACCTTCAACCCATCAACCTTTAACCTTCAACCCCACAACCTTCAACCTTCAACCCCTCAACCTTCAACCTCCAATCTTCAACCCCTCAACCTTCAACCCTCAACTCCTCAACCTTCAACCTTCAACCCCTCAACCTTCAAACTACAACCTTCAACCCCTCAACCTTCAACCTTCAACTCCTTCAACCTTCAACCTTTAACCCCTCAAGCTTCGACTTTCAACCTTCAACCCCTCAACTTCAACCTTCAACTCCTTCAACATTCAACCTTTAACCTTCAACCCCTCAACTTTCAACCTTCAACTCCTTCAACCTTCAACCTTCAACCCCTCAACCTTCATCCTTCAACCCCTCAACCTTCAACCTTCAACCCCTCAACGTTCAACCTCCAACCTTCAACCCCTCAACCTTCAACCTTCAACCCCTCAACCTTCAACCTCCAAACTTCAACCCCTCAACCTTCTACCTTCAACTCCTCAACCTTCAACCTTCAACCCCTCAACCTTCAACCTCCAACCTTCAACCCCTCAACCTTCAACCTTCAACCTTTAACCCCTCAACCTTCGACCTTTAACCTTCAACCCCTCAACCTTCAACCTTCAACTCCTTCAACATTCAACCTTTAACCTTCAACCCCTCAACCTTCAACCTTCAACTCCTTCAACCTTCAACCTTTAACCCCTCAACCTTCGATCTTCAACCGCTTAACCTTCAACCTTTAACCACTCAACCTTCAACCTTCATCCTTCGAGCCCTCAACTTTCAACCTTCAACCACCCAACCATCTATCTTTAACCCCTCAACCTTCGACCTTCAACCCCTTAACCTTTAACTTTGAAACCCTCAACCTTCAACCTTCAACCCCTCAACCTGTAACCTTCAACCAGTCAACCTTTAATCTTCAGTCCTTCAACTTTCAATCTTAAATCCCACAACCTTCAACCTTCAACTCCTCAACCATCAACCTTCAACTTCTCAACCTTCAACCTTCAACCCCTCAACCTACAACTATTAAACCTTAAACCTTAAACACGTCAACCTTCAACCTTCAAGCCCTCAACCTTCAACCTTCAACCACTTAACCTTTAACCTTCAACCTCTCAACCTTCAACCTCAAACCTTCAACCCCTCAATCTTCAACCTTCAACCCCTCAATATTCAACCCCTTAACCTTCAACCTTCAACTTCCCAACCGTCAACTTTCAAGCCCTCAACCTTCAACCTTCAACCCCTCTAACTTCAACCTTCAACCCCTCAACCTTCAACCCATCAACCTTTAACCTTCAACCCCTCAACCTGTAACCTTCAACAAGTCATCCTTCAATCTTCAGTCCCTCAACTTTCAATCTTAAACCCCACAACCTTCAACCTTCAACCCCTCAACCATCAACCTTCAACTTCTCAACCTTCAACCTTCAACCCCTCAACCTTCAACTCCTAAACCTACAACCTTAAACACCTCAACCTTCAACCTTCAAGCCCTCAACCTTCAACCTTCAACTCCCCAACATTCAATCCCTCAACCTTCAACCTTTAACCACTTAACCTTTAACCTTCAACCTCTCAACGTTCAACCTTCAACCTTCAACCCCTCAATCTTCAACCTTCAACCCCTCAATATTCAACCCCTTAACCTTCAACCTTCAATTTCCCAAACTTCAACTTTCAAGCCCTCAACCTTCAACCTTCAACCCCTCTAACTTCAACCTTCAACCCTTCAACCTTCAACCCATCAACCTTTAACCTTCAACCCCTCAATCTTCAACCTTCAACCCCTCAACCTTCAACCTCCAACCTTCAATCCCTCAACCTTCAACCTTCAACTCCTCAACCTTCAACCTTCAACCCCTCAACCTTCAACCTCCAACCTTCAACCCCTCAACCTTCAACATTCAAATCCTTCAACCTTCAACCTTTAACCCCTCAACCTTCGACCTTCAACCTTCAACCCCTCAACCTTCAACCTTCAACTCCTTCAACCTTCAAACTTTAACCTTCAACCCCTCAACTTTCAACCTTCAACTCCTTCAACCTTCAACCTTCAACCCCTCAACCTTCAACCTTCAACCCCTCTAACTTTAACTTTCAACCCCTCAACCTTCAACCCATCAACCTTTAACCTTCAACCCCTCAACCTTCAACCTTCAACCCCCCAACCTTCAACCTCCAACCTTCAACTCCTCAACCTTCAACCTTCAACCCCTCAACGTTCAACCTCCAACCTTCAACTCCTCAACCTTCAACCTTCAACTCCTTCAACCTTCAACCTTTAACCCCTCAACCTTCGATCTTCAACCGCTTAACCTTCAACCTTTAACCACTCCACCTTCAACCTTCATCCTTCAAGCCCTCAACTTTCAACCGTCAACCACCCAACCATTTATCTTTAACCTCTCAACCTTCGACCTTCAACCCCTTAACCTTTAACTTTCAAACCCTCAACCTTCAACCTTCTACCCCTCAACCTGTAACCTTCAACCAGTCAACCTTCAATCTTCAGTCCCTCAACTTTCAATCTTCAATCCCACAACCTTCAACCTTCAACCCCTCAACCATCAACCTTCAACTTCTCAACCTTCAACCTTCAACCCCTCAACTTTCAACTCCTAAACCTCCAACCTTAAACACCTCAACCTTCAACCTTCAAGCCCTCAACCTTCAACCTTCAACTCCCCAACATTCAGTCCCTCAACCTTCAACCTTCAACCACTTAACCTTTAACCTTCAACCTCTCAACCTTCAACCTTCAACCTTCAACCCCTCAATCTTCAACCTTCAACCCCTCAATATTCAACCCCTTAACCTTCAACCTTCAACTTCAAAACCTTCAACTTTCAAGCCCTCAACCTTCAACCTTCAACCCCTCTAACTTCAACCTTCAACCGCTCAACCTTCAACCCATCAACCTTTAACCTTCAACCCCTCAACCTTCAAAATTCAACCCCTCAACCTTTAACCTTCAACCCCTCAACCTTCAACCTTCAACTCCTCAACCTTCAACCTTCAACCCCTCAACGTTCAACCTCCAACCTTCAACCAATCAACCTTTAACCTTCAACTCCTTCAACCTTTAACCCCTCAACCTTCGACCTTCAACCTTCAACGCCTCAACCTTCAACCTTCAACTCCTTCAACCTTCAACCTTTAACCTTCAACTCCTCAACTTTCAACCTTCAACTCCTTCAATCTTCAACCTTCAACCCCTCAACCTTCATCCTTAAACCCCTCAACGTTCAACCTCCAACCTTCAACCCCTCAACCTTCAACCTTCAACTCCTTCAACCTTCAAACTTTAACCCCTCAACCTTCGACCTTCAACCTTCAACCCCTCAACCTTCAACCTTCAACTCCTAAACCTCCAACCTTAAACACCTCAACCTTCAACCTTCAAGCCCTTAACCTTCAACCTTCAACTGCCCAACATTCAGTCCCTCAACCTTCAACCTTCAACCACTTAACCTTTAACCTTCAACCTCTCAACCTTCAACCTTCAATCTTCAACCCCTCAATCTTCAACCTTCAACCCCTCAATATTCAACCCCTTAACCTTCAACCTTCAACTTCCCATCCTTCAACTTTCAAGCCCTCAACCTTCAACCTTCAACCCCTCTAACTTCAACCTTCAACCCCTCAACCTTCAACTCATCAACCTTTCACCTTTAACCCCTCAACCTTCAACCTTCAACCCCTCAACCTTCAACCTTCAACCCCTCAACTTTCAACTCCTCAACCTTCAACCTTCAACCCCTCAACGTTCAACCTCCAACCTTCAACCCCTCAACCTTCAACCTTCAACTCCTTCAACCTTCAACCTTTAACCCCTCAACCTTCGACCTTCAACCTTCAACCCCTCAACTTTCAACCTTCAACTCCTTCAACCTTCAACCTTCAACCCCTCAACCTTCATCCTTCAACCCCTCAACCTTCAACCTTCAACCCCTCAACGTTCAACCTCCAACCTTCAACCCCTCAACCTTCAACCTTCAACTCCTTCAACCTTCAACCTTTAACCCCTCAACCTTCGACCTTCAACCTTCAACCTTCATCCTTCGAGCCCTCAACTTTCAACCTTCAACCATCCAACCATCTATCTTTAACCCCTCAACCTTCGACCTTCAACCCCTTAACCTTTAACTTTCAAACACTCAACCTTCAACCTTCAACCCCTCATCCTGTAACCTTCAACCAGTCAACCTTTAATCTTCAGTCCTTCAACTTTCAATCTTAAATCCCACAACCTTCAACCTTCAACTCCTCAACCATCAACCTTCAACTTCTCAACCTTCAACCTTCAACCCCTCAACCTTCAACTCCTAAACCTTAAACCTTAAACACGTCAACCTTCAACCTTCAAGCCCTCAACCTTCAACCTTCAACCACTTAACCTTTAACCTTCAACCTCTCAACCTTCAACCTCAAACCTTCAACCCCTCAATCTTCAACCTTCAACCCCTCAATATTCAACCCCTTAACCTTCAACCTTCTACTTCCCAACCTTCAACTTTCAAGCCCTCAACCTTCAACCTTCAACCCCTCTAACTTCAACCTTCAACCCCTCAACCTTCAACCCATCAACCTTTAACCTTCAACCCCTCAACCTGTAACCTTCAACAAGTCATCCTTCAATCTTCAGTCCCTCAACTTTCAATCTTAAACCCCACAACCTTCAACCTTCAACCCATCAACCATCAACCTTCAACTTCTCAACCTTCAACCTTCAACCCCTCAACCTTCAACTCCTAAACCTCCAACCTTAAACACCTCAACCTTCAACCTTCAAGCCCTCAACCTTCAACCTTCAACTCCCCAACATTCAATCCCTCAACCTTCAACCTTCAACCACTTAACCTTTAACCTTCAACCTCTCAACGTTCAACCTTCAACCTTCAACCCCTCAATCTTCAACCTTCAACCCCTCAATATTCAACCCCTTAACCTTCAACCTTCAATTTCCCAACCTTCAACTTTCAAGCCCTCAACCTTCAACCTTCAACCCCTCTAACTTCAACCTTCAACCCTTCAACCTTCAACCCATCAACCTTTAACCTTCAACAGCTCAACCTTCAACCTTCATCCCCTCAACCTTCAACCTCCAACCTTCAACCCCTCAACCTTCAACCGTCAACTCCTCAACCTTCAACCTTCAACCCCTCAACCTTCAACCTCCAACCTTCAACCCCTCAACCTTCAACATTCAAATCCTTCAACCTTCAACCTTTAACCCCTCAACCTTGGACCTTCAACCTTCAACCCCTCAACCTTCAACCTTCAACTCCTTCAACCTTCAAACTTTAACCTTCAACCCCTCAACTTTCAACCTTCAACTCCTTCAACCTTCAACCTTCAACCTTCAACCCCTCAACCTTCAACCTTCAACCCCTCTAACTTCAACCTTCAACCCCTCAACCTTCAACCCATCAACCTTTAACCTTCAACCCCTCAACCTTCAACCTTCAACCCCTCAACCTTCAACCTCCAACCTTCAACTCCTCAACCTTCAACCTTCAACCCCTCAACGTTCAACCTCCAACCTTCAACTCCTCAACCTTCAACCTTCAACTCCTTCAACCTTCAACCTTTAACCCCTCAACCTTCGATCTTCAACCGCTTAACCTTCAACCTTTAACCACTCCACCTTCAACCTTCATCCTTCAAGCCCTCAACTTTCAACCTTCAACCACCCAACCATTTATCTTTAACCCCTCAACCTTCGACCTTCAACCCCTTAACCTTTAACTTTCAAACCCTCAACCTTCAACCTTCTGCCCCTCAACCTGTAACCTTCAACCAGTCAACCTTCAATCTTCAGTCCCTCAACTTTCAATCTTCAATCCCACAACCTTCAACCTTCAACCCCTCAACCATCAACCTTCAACTTCTCAACCTTCAACTTTCAACCCCTCAACCTTCAACTCCTAAACCTCCAAACTTAAACACCTCAACCTTCAACCTTTAACCCCTCAACCTTCGACCTTCAACCTTTAACCCCTCAACCTTCAACCTTCAACTCCTTCAACCTTCAACCTTTAACCTTCAACCCCTCAACTTTCAACCTTCAACTCCTTCAACCTTTAACCTTCAACCCCTCAACCTTCATCTTTCAATCCCTCAACGTTCAACCTCCAACCTTCAACCCCTCAACCTTCAACCTTCAACTCCTTCAACCTTCAACCTTTAACCCCTCAACCTTCGACCTTCAACCTTCAACCCCTCAACCTTCAACCTTCAACTCCTAAACCTCCAACCTTAAACACCTCAACCTTCAACCTTCAAGCCCTTAACCTTCAATCTTCAACTGCCCAACATTCAGTCCCTCAACTTTCAATCTTCAACCAAACAACCTTCAACCTTCAACCCCTCAACCATCAACCTTCAACTTCTCGACCTTCAACCTTCAACCCCTCAACCTTCATATTTCAACTCCTTCAACCTTCAACCTTTAACCTTCAACCCCTCAACTTTCAACCTTCAACTCCTCCAACATTCAACCTTCAAACCCTCAACCATCAACCTCCAACCTTCAACCAGTCAACCTTCATCCTTCAACCCCTCAACCTTCAACCCCTTAACGTTCAACCTCCAACCTTCAACCCTTCAACCTTCAACCTTCAACATTTAACACCTCAACCTTCGATCTTCAAACCCCTTAACCTTCAACCTTTAACCACTCAACCTTCAACCTTCATCCTTCAAGCCCTCAACTTGAAACCTTCAACCCCTCAACCTTCAACCTTCAACTCCTCAACTTTCAACCTTCAACCCCTCAACGTTCAACCTCCAACCTTCAACCAATCAACCTTCAACCTTCAACTCCTTCAACCTTTAACCCCTCAACCTTCGACCTTCAACCTTCAACCCCTCAACCTTCAACCTTCAACTCCTTCAACCTTCAACCTTTAACCTTCAACCCCTCAACTTTCAACCTTCAACTCCTTCAACCTTCAACCTTCAACCCCTCAACCTTCATCCTTCAACCCCTCAACGTTCAACCTCCAACCTTCAACCCCTCACCCTTCAACCTTCAACTCCTTCAACCTTAAAACCTTTAACCCCTCAACCTTCGACCTTCAACCTTCAACCCCTCAACCTTCAACCTTCAACTCCTAAACCTCCAACCTTAAACACCTCAACCTTCAACCTTCAAGCCCTTAACCTTCAACCTTCAACTGCCCAACATTCAGTCCCTCAACCTTCAACCTTCAACCACTTAACCTTTAACCTTCAACCTCTCAACCTTCAACCTTCAAACTTCAACCCCTCAATCTTCAACCTTCAACCCCTCAATATTCAACCCCTTAACCTTCAACCTTCAACTTCCCATCCTTCAACTTTCAAGCCCTCAACCTTCAACCTTCAACCCCTCTAACTTCAACCTTCAACCCCTCAACCTTCATCCATCAACCTTTCACCTTCAACCCCTCAACCTTCAACCTTCAACCCCTCAACTTTCAACCTTCAACCCCTCAACCTTCAACTCCTCAACCTTCAACCTTCAACCCCTCAACGTTCAACCTCCAACCTTCAACCCCTCAACCTTCAACCTTCAACTCCTTCAACCTTCAACCTTTAACCCCTCAACCTTCGACCTTCAACCTTCAACCCCTCATCCTTCAACCTTCAACTCCTTCAACCTTCATCTCTTTCAACCTTCAACCTTCAACCCCTCAACTTTCAACCTTCAACTCCTTCAATTTTCAACCTTCAACCCCTCAACCTTCATCCTTCAACCCCTCAACCTTCAACCTTCAACCCCTCAACGTTCAACCTCCAACCTTCAACCCCTCAACCTTCAACCTTCAACTCCTTCAACCTTCAACTCCTTCAACCTTCAACCTTTAACCCCTTAACCTTCGACCTTCAACCTTCAACCTTCATCCTTCGAGCCCTCAACTTTCAACCTTCAACCACCCAACCATCTATCTTTAACCCCTCAACCTTCGACCTTCAACCCCTTAACCTTTAACTTTCAAACCCTCAACCTTCAACCTTCAACCCCTCAACCTGTAACCTTCAACCAGTCAACCTTTAATCTTCAGTCCTTCAACTTTCAATCTTAAATCCCACAACCTTCAACCTTCAACAAATCAACCATCAACCTTCAACTTCTCAACCTTCAACCTTCAACCCCTCAACCTTCAACTCCTAAACCTTAAACCTTAAACACGTCAACCTTCAACCTTCAAGCCCTCAACCTTCAACCTTCAACCACTTAACCTTTAACCTTCAACCTTTCAACCTTCAACCTCAAACCTTCAACCCGTCAATCTTCAACCTTCAACCCCTCAATATTCAACCCCTTAACCTTCAACCTTCTACTTCCCAACCTTCAACTTTCAAGCCCTCAACCTTCAACCTTCAACCCCTCTAACTTCAACCTTCAACCCCTCAACCTTCAACCCATCAACCTTTAACCTTCAACCCCTCAACCTGTAACCTTCAACAAGTCATCCTTCAATCTTCAGTCCCTCAACTTTCAATCTTAAACCCCACAACCTTCAACCTTCAACCCCTCAACCATCAACCTTCAACTTCTCAACCTTCAACCTTCAACCCCTCAACCTTCAACTCCTAAACCTCCAACCTTAAACAAATCAACCTTCAACCTTCAAGCCCTCAACCTTCAACCTTCAACTCCCCAACATTCAATCCCTCAACCTTCAACCTTCAACCACTTAACCTTTAACCTTCAACCTCTCAACGTTCAACCTTCAACCTTCAACCCCTCAATCTTCAACCTTCAACCCCTCAATATTCAACCCCTTAACCTTCAACCTTCAATTTCTAAACCTTCGACTTTCAAGCCCTCAACCTTCAACCTTCAACCCCTCTAACTTCAACCTTCAACCCTTCAACCTTCAACCCATCAACCTTTAACCTTCAACCCCTCAATCTTCAACCTTCAACCCCTCAACCTTCAACCTCCAACCTTCAACCCCTCAACCTTCAACCTTCAACTCCTCAACCTTCAACCTTCAACGCCTCAACCTTCAACCTCCAACCTTCAACCCCTCAACCTTCAACATTCAAATCCTTCAACCTTCAACCTTTAACCCCTCAACCTTCGACCTTCAACCTTCAACCCCTCAACCTTCAACCTTCAACTCCTTCAACCTTCAAACTTTAACCTTCAACCCCTCAACTTTCAACCTTCAACTCCTTCAACCTTCAACCTTCAACCTTCAACCCCTCAACCTTCAACCTTCAACCCCTCTAACTTCAACCTTCAACCCCTCAACCTTCAACCCATCAACCTTTAACCTTCAACCCCTCAACCTTCAACCTTCAACCCCTCAACCTTCAACCTCCAACCTTCAACTCCTCAACCTTCAACCTTCAACCCCTCAACGTTCAACCTCCAACCTTCAACTCCTCAACCTTCAACCTTCAACTCCTTCAACCTTCATCCTTCAAGCCCTCAACTTTCAACCTTCAACCACCCAACCATTTATCTTTAACCCCTCAACCTTCGACCTTCAACCCCTTAACCTTTAACTTTCAAACCCTCAACCTTCAACCTTCTACCCCTCAACCTGTAACCTTCAACCAGTCAACCTTCAATCTTCAGTCCCTCAACTTTCAATCTTTAATCCCACAACCTTCAACCTTCAACCCCTCAACCATCAACCTTCAACTTCTCAACCTTCAACCTTCAACCCCTCAACCTTCAACTCCTAAACCTCCAACCTTAAACTCCTCAACCTTCAACCTTCAAGCCCTCAACCTTCAACCTTCAACTCCCCAACATTCAGTCCCTCAACCTTCAACCTTCAACCACTTAACCTTTAACCTTCAGCTTCTCAACCTTCAACCTTCAACCTTCAACCCCTCAATCTTCAACCTTCAACCCCTCATTATTCAACCCCTTAACCTTCAACCTTCAACTTCCCAACCTTCAACTTTCAAGCCCTCAACCTTCAACCTTCAACCCCTCTAACTTCAACCTTCAACCCCTCAACCTTCAACCCATCAACCTTTAACCTTCAACCCCTCAACCTTCAACCTTCAACCCCTCAACCTTTAACCTTCAACCCCTCAACCTTCAACCTTCAACTCCTCAACCTTCAACCTTCAACCCCTCACCGTTCAACCTCCAACCTTCAACCAATCAACCTTCAACCTTCAACTCCTTCAACCTTTAACCCCTCAACCTTCGACCTTCAACCTTCAACCCCTCAACCTTCAACCTTCAACTCCTTCAACCTTCAACCTTTAACCTTCAACCCCTCAACTTTCAACCTTCAACTCCTTCAACCTTCAACCTTCAACCCCTCAACCTTCATCCTTCAACCCCTCAACGTTCAACCTCCAACCTTCAACCCCTCAACCTTCAACCTTCAACTCCTTCAGCCTTCAACCTTTAACCCCTCAACCTTCGACCTTCAACCTTCAACCCCTCAACCTTCAACCTTCAACTCCTAAACCTCCAACCTTAAACACCTCAACCTTCAACCTTCAAGCCCTTAACCTTCAACCTTCAACTGCCCAACATTCAGTCCCTCAACCTTCAACCTTCAACCACTTAACCTTTAACCTTCAACCTCTCAACTTTCAACTTTCAACTCCTTCAACCTTCAACCTTCAACTCCTCAACCTTCATCCTTCAACCCCTCAACCTTCAACCTTCAACCCCTCAACGTTCAACCTCCAACCTTCAACCCCTCAACCTTCAACCTTCAACTCCTTCAACCTTTAACCCCTCAACCTTCGACCTTCAACCTTCAACCCCTCAACCTTCAACCTTCAACTCCTTCACCCTTCAACCCTTTAACCTTCAACCCCTCAACTTTCAACCTTCAACTCCTTCAACCTTCAACCTTCAACCCCTCAACCTTCAACCTTCAACTCCTCAACCTTCAACCTTCAACCCCTCAACGTTCAACCTCCAACCTTTAATTCCTCAACCTTCAACCTTCAACTCCTTCAACCATAAACCTTTAACCCCTCAACCTTCGACCTTCAACCTTCAACCCCTCAACCTTCAACCCCTCAACCTTCAACCTTCAACTCCTTCAACCTTCAACCATTAACCTTCAACCCCTCAACTTTCAACCTTCAACTCCTTCAACCTTCAACCTTTAACCCCTCAACCTTCGATCTTCAACCCCTTAACCTTCAACCTTTAACCACTCAACCTTCTACCTTCATCCTTCAAGCCCTCAACTTTCTACATTCAACCACATAACCATCTATCTTTAACCCCTCAACCTTCGACCTTCAACCCCTTCAACTTTAACTTTCAAACCCTCAACCTTCAACCTTCTACCGCTCAACCTGTAACCTTCAACCAGTCAACCTTCTATCTTCAGTCCCTCAACTATCAATCTTCAACCCCACAACCTTCAACCTTCAACCAGTCAACCATCAACCTTCAACTTCTCAACCTTCAACCTTCAACCCCTCAACCTTCAACTCCTAAACCTCCAACCTTAAACACCTCAACCTTCAACCTTCAAGCCCTCAACCTTCAAGCTTCAACTCCCCAACATTCAGTCCCTCAACCTTCAACCTTCAACCACTTAACCTGTAACCTTCAACCTCTCAACCTTCGACATTCAACATTTAACCACTGCACCTTTAACCTTCCACCCGTTAACCTTCAACATTCAACATTTAACCCCTGCACCTTTAACTTTCCACCCGTTAACCTTCAACCTTCAACCTTCAACCCCTCAAGCTGCACCCTTCAACCTCTCAACCTTCAACCTTTAACTTCTCAACCCTTCAACCTATAACCTTCAACCCCTCAACCTTCAACCTTCAACTCCTTCAACCTTCAACCTTTAACCTTCAACCCCTCAACTTTCAACCTTCAACTCCTCCAACCTTTAACCTTCAACCCCTCAACCTTCAACCTCCAACCTTCAACCCCTCAACCTTCATCCTTCAACCCCTCAACCTTCAACCCCTCAACGTTCAACCTCCAACCTTCAACCCTTCAACCTTCAACCTTCAACTCCTTCAACCTTCAACCGTTAACCCCTCAACCTTCGATCTTCAACCCCTTAACCTTCAACCTTTAACCACTCAACCTTCAACCTTCATCCTTCAAGCCCTCAACTTTCAACCTTCAACCACCCAACCATTTATCTTTAACCCCCTCAACCTTCGACCTTTAACCCCTTAACCTTTAACTTTCAAACAATCAACCTTCAACCTTCTACCCTTCAACCTTCAACATTCAACCCCTCAACCTTCAAACTTCAACCCCTCAATCTCCAACCTACAACCACTCAACCTTTAATCTTCAGATCCTCAACCTTTAACCTTTGACCCCTCAACCTTTAAACTTCAGCCCCTCAATCTTTAACGTTCAACCCCTCAATCTATAACCTTCAACAACTCAACCTTCAATTTTCAGTCCCTCAACCTTCAAAGTTCAACCCCTTAACCTTCAACCTTCAACCCCTCAACGATCAACCTCCAACACCTCAACCTTCAACCTTCTACCCCTCAACTTTCAACTCCTAAACCATCAATCTTAAACACTTCAACCTTGTACAATCAACCTCTCAACCTTCAACCTCCAACCTTCAACCCCGCAACCTTCAGCTTTCAACTCCTTCAACCTTCAACCTTCAACCCCTACACCTTCAACTTTCAACCCCTTAAAACTTCAACGTTTAACCCTCAACCTTCAACGTTCAACGCCTCAAACTTCAACCTTCAACCTTCAACCTTCAACCTCCAACCTTCAACCTTCAACCTTCAACCTTTCAACCTTCAACCTTCAACCCCTCAATATTCAACCCCTTAACCTTCAACCTTCAACTTCCCAACCTTCAACTTTCAAGACCTCACCCTTCAACCTTCAACCCCTCTAACTTCAACCTTCAACCCCGCAACCTTCAACCCATCAACCTTTAACCTTCAACCCCTCAACCTTCAACCTTCAACCCCTCAACCTTCAAACCTCCAACCTTCAACCCCTCAACCTTCAACCTTCAACTCCTCAACCTTCAACCTTCAACCCCCCAACCTTCAACCTTCAACTCCTTCAACCTTCAACCCTTCAACCCTACAACCTTCATCCTTCAACCCCTCAACCTTCAACCTTCAACCTCTCAACCTTCAACCTTCAACCTTCAACCTTCAACCCCTCAATCTTCAACCTTCAACCCCTCAATATTCAACCCCTTAACCTTCAACCTTCAACTTCCCAACCTTCAAATTTCAACCCCTCAACCTTCAACCTACAACCACTCAATCTTTAACTTTCAAACCCTTAATCTTTAACCTTCAACAACTCAACCTTCAATTTTCAGTCCCTCAACCTTCAATGTTCAACCCCTTAACCTTCAACCTTCCACCCCTCAACGATCAACCTCCAACACCTCAACCTTCAACCTTCAACCCCTCAACCTTCAACTCCTAAACCATCAATCTTAAACACTTCAACCTTGTATAATCAACCCCTCAACCTTCAACCTCCAACCTTCAACCCCTCTACCTTCAGCCTTCAACTCCTTCAACCTTCAACCACTACACCTTCAACTTTCAACCCCTTAAACTTCAACGTTTAACCCTCAACCTTCAACGTTCAACGCCTCAAACTTCAACCTCCAACCTGCAACCTTCAAAGTTCAACCTTTCAACATTCAACCCCTCTAACTTCAACCTTCAACCCCTTAACCTTCAACCCATCAACCTTTAACCTTCAACCCCTCAAAATTCAACCTTCAACCCCTCAACCTTCAACCTCCAACCTTCAACCCCTCAATCTTCAACCTTCAACTCCTCAATCTTCAACCTTCAACCCCTCAACCTTCAACCTTCAACTCCTTCAACCTTCAACCTCTAACCTTCAACCCCTCAACTTTCAACCTTCAACTCCTTCAACCTTCAACCTTCAACTCCTCAACCTTCAACCTTCAACCCCTCAACCTTCAACCTCCAACCTTCAACCCCTCAACCTTCAACCTTCAACTCCTTCAACCTTCAACCTTGAAGGTTGAGGGGTTGAAGGTTGAAGGTTGAAGGATTTGAAGGTTGAAAGTTGAGGGGTTGAAGGTTGAGGGGTTGAAGGTTAAAGGTTGAAGGTTGAAGAAGTTGAAGGTTGAAGGTTGAGGGGTTGAAGGTTGAAGGTCGAAGGTAGAGGGGTTAAAGGTTGAAGGTTGAAGGAGTTGAAGGTTGAAGGTTGAGGGGTTGAAGGTTATAGGTTGAAGGTTGAGGGGTTGAAGGTTGAAGGTTGAGGAGTTGAAGGTTGAAGGTTGAGGGGTTGAAGGTTGGAGGTTGAAGGTTGTGGGGTTTAAGATTGAAGGTTGAGGGGTTGAAGGTTAAAGGTTGATGGGTTGAAGGTTGAGGGGTTGAAGGTAGAAGTTAGAGGGGTTGAAGGTTGAAGGTTGAGGGCTTGAAATTTGAAGGTTGGGAAGTTGAAGGTTGAAGGTTAAGGGGTTGAATATTGAGGGGTTGAAGGTTGAAGATTGAGGGGTTGAAGGTTGAAGGTTGAAGGTTGAAGGTTGAGAGGTTGAAGGTTAAAGGTTAAGTGGTTGAAGGTTGAAGGTTGAGGGACTGAATGTATGGGAGTTGAAGGTTGAAGGTTGAGGGCTTGAAGGTTGAAGGTTGAGATGTTGAAGGTTGATGGTTGAGGGGTTGAAGGTTGAATGTTGTGGGGTTTAAGATTGAAAGTTGAGGGACTGAAGATTGAAGGATGACTGGTTGAAGGCTACAGGTTGAGGGGTAGAAGGTTGAAGGTTGAGGGTTTGAAAGATAAAGGTTAAGGGGTTGAAGGTCGAAGGTTGAGGGGTTAAAGATAGATGGTTGGGTGGTTGAAGGATGAAAGTTGAGGGCTTGAAGGATGAAGGTTGAAGGTTGAATGGTTAAAGGTTGAAGGTTAAGCGGTTGAAGATCGAAGGTTGAGGGGTTAAAGGTTGAAGGTTGAAGGAGTTGAAGGTTGAAGGTTGAGGGGTTGAAGGTTAAAGGTTGAATGTTGAAGGAGTTGAAGGTTGAAGGTTGAGGGGTTGAAGGTTGAAGGTCGAAGCTTGAGGGGTTAAAGGTTGAAGGTTGAAGGAGTTGAAAGTTGAAGGTTGAGGGGTTGAAGGTTGGAGGTTGAAGGTTGAGGGGTTGAAGGTTGAAGGTTGAGGAGTTGAAGGTTGAAGGTTGAAGGAGTTGAAGGTTGAAAGTTGAGGGGTTGAAGGGTAGAGGTTGAAGGTTGAAGGAGTTGAAGGTTGAAGGTTGAGGGGTTGAAGGTTGAAGATTGAGGAGTTGAAGGTTGAAGGTTGAGGGGTTGAAGGTTGGAGGTTGAAGGTTGAGGGGTTGAAGGTTGAATTTTGAGGGGTTGAAGGTTAAAGGTTGATGGGTTGAAGGTTGAGGGGTTGAAGGTTGAAGTTAGAGGGGTTGAATGTTGAAAGGTTGAAGGTTGAAGGTTGCAGGTTGGAGGTTGAAGTTTGAGGCGTTGAACGTTGAAGGTTGAGGGTTAAACGTTGAAGTTTAAGGGGTTGAAAGTTGAAGGTGTAGTGGTTGAAGGTTGAAGGAGTTGAAGGCTGAAGGTAGAGGGGTTGAAGGTTGGAGGTTGAAGGTTGAGGGGTTGATTGTACAATGTTGAAGTGTTTAAGATTGATGGTTTAGGAGTTGAAGGTTGAGGGGTTGAAGGTTGAAGGTTGAGGTGTTGGAGGTTGATCGTTGAGGGGTTGAAGGTTGAAGGTTAAGGGGTTGAACATTGAAGGTTGAGGGACTGAAAATTGAAGGTTGAGTTGTTGAAGGTTAAAGATTAAGGGTTTGAAAGTTAAAGATTGAGGGGCTGAAGTTTAAAGGTTGAGGGGTCGAAGGTTAAAGGTTGAGGGGCTGAAGATTAAAGGTTGAGTGGTTGTAGGTTGAAGGTTGAGGGGTTGAAATTTGAAGGTTGGGAAGTTGAAGGTTGAAGGTTAAGGGGTTGAATATTGAGGGGTTGAAGGTTGAAGATTGAGGGGTTGAAGGTTGAAGGTTGAAGGTTGAAGGTTGAGAGGTTGAAGGTTGAAGGTTGAGGGGTTGAAGGATGAAGGTTGTAGGGTTGAAGGGTTGAAGGTTGAAGGAGTTGAAGGTTGAAGGTTGGGGGGTTGAAGGTTGAAGGTTGAGGAGTTGAAGGTTGAAGGTTGAGGGGTTGAAGGTTGGAGGTTTGAAGGTTGAGGGGTTGAAGGTTGAGGGGTTGAAGGTTAAAGGTTGATGGGTTGAAGGTTGCGGGTTTGAAGGTTGAAGTTAGAGGGGTTGAAGGTTGAAGGGTGAGGTCTTGAAAGTTGAAGGTTGGGAAGTTGAAGGTTGAAGGTTAAGGGGTTGAATATTGAGGGGTTGAAGGTTGAAGGTTGAAAGGTTGAAGGTTGAAGGTTGCAGGTTGGAGGTTGAAGGTTGAAGGTTGAAGGTTGAAGGTTGAAGTTTGAGGCGTTGAACGTTGAAGGTTGAGGGTTAAACGTTGAAGTTTGAGGGGTTGAATGTTGAAGGTGTAGGGGTTGAAGGTTGAAGGTTGAAGGAGTTGAAAGCTGAAGGTTGAGGGGTTGAAAGTTGGAGGTTGAAGGTTGAGAGGTTGATTGTACAAGGTTGAAGTGTTTAAGATTGATGGTTTAGGAGTTGAAAGTTGAGGGGTAGAAGGTTGAAGGTTGAGGTGTTGAACTTTGAAGGTTGAGGGACTGAAAATTGAAGGTTGAGTTGTTGAAGGTTATAGATTGAGGGGTTGAACGTTAAAGATTGAGGGGCTGAAGTTTAAAGGTTGAGGGGTCAAAGGTTAAAGGTTGAGGATCTGAAGATTAAAGGTTGAGTGGTTGTAGGTTGGAGGTTGAGGGGTTGAAGTTTGAAGGTTGAGGGGTTGAATGTTGAAGGTTGAAGGGTAGAAGGTTGAAGGTTGATTGTTTAAAAGTTAAAGGTTAAGGGGTTAAAGGTCGAAGGTTGAGGGGTTAAAGATAGATGGTTGGGTGGTTGAAGGTTGAAAGTTGAGGGCTTGAAGGATGAAGGTTGAAGGTTGAGTGGTTAAAGGTTGAAGGTTAAGGGGTTGAAGATCGAAGGTTGAGGGGTTAAAGGTTGAAGGTTGAAGGAGTTGAAGGTTGAAGGTTGAAGGGTTGAAGGTTGGAGGTTGAACGTTGAGGGGTTGAAGGTTGAGGGGTTGAAGGATGAAGGTTGAGGGGTTGAATGTTGGAGGTTGAAGGTTGAGGGGTTGAAGGTTGAAGGTTGGAGGAGTTGAAGGTTGAAAGTTGAGAGGTTGAAAGTTAAAGGTTGAAGGTTGAAGGAGTTGAAGGTTGAAGGTTGAGGGGTTGAAGGTTGAAGGTCGAAGGTTGAGGGGTTAACGGTTGAAGGTTGAAGGAGTTGAAGGTTGAAGGTTGAAGGTTGAGGAGTTAAAGGTTGAAGGTTGCGAGGTTGAAGGTTGCAGGTTGAGGGGTTGAAGGAAGAAGGTTGAAGGTTAACGGGTGGAAGGTTAAAGGTGCAGGGGTTAAATGTTGAATGTTGAAGGTTGAGGGGTTGAAGGTTGGTAGCTGAGGGGTTGAGGGGTTGAAGGTTGAGGAGTTAAATGTTGAAGTCTGAGAGGTTGAAGGTTGAAGGTTGAGGAGTTGGAGGTTGGTGGCTGAGGGGTTGAGGAGTTAAATGTTGAAGTCTGACAGGTTGAAGGTTGCAGGTTGAGGAGTTGAAGGTTGAAAGTTGAAAGTTGAGGGGTTGAAGGTTGAAAGTTGAGGGGTTGAAGGTTATAGGTTGAAGGGTTGAGGGGTTGAAGGTTGAAGGTTGAGGAGTTAAAGGTTGAAGGTTGAGAGGTTGAAGGGTGCAGCTTGAGGGGTTGAAGGTTGAAGGTTGAAGGTTAACGGGTGGAAAGTTAAAGGTGCAGGGGTTAAATGTTGAATGTTGAAGGTTAACGGGTGGAAGGTTAAAGGTGCAGTGGTTAAATGTTGAATGTCGAAGGTTGAGAGGTTGAAGGTTAAAGGTTAAGTGGTTGAAGGTTGAAGGTTGAGGGACTGAATGTTGGGGAGTTGAAGCTTGAAGGTTGAGGGCTTGAAGGTTGAAGGTTGAGGTGTTTAAGGTTGGAGGTTTAGGAGTTGAAGGTTGAGGGGTTGAAGGTTGAAGGTTGAGAAGTTGAAGGTTGATGGTTGACTGGTTTAAGGTTGAAGGTTGTGGGGTGGAAGATTGATAGTTGAGGGACTGAAGATAGAAGGTTGACTGGTTGAAGGGTACAGGTTGAGCGGTAGAAGGTTGAAGGTTGAGGGTTTGAAAGTTAAAGTTGAAGGGGTTGAAGGTCGAAGGTTGAGGGGTTAAAGATAGATGGTTATGTGGTTGAATGTTGAAAGTTGAGGGCTTGAAGGATGAAGGTAGAAGGTTGAGTGGTTAAAGGTTGAAGGTTAAGGGGTTGAAGATCGAAGGTTGAGGGGTTAAAGGTTGAAGGTTGAAGGAGTTGAAGGTTGAAAGTTGAGGGGTTGAAGGTTAATGGTTGAAGGTTGAAGGAGTTGAAGGTTGAAGGTTGAGGGGTTGAAGGTTGAAGGTCGAAGGTTGAGGGGTTAAAGGTTGATGGTTGAAGGAGTTGAAGGTTGAAGGTTGAGGAATTAAAGGTTGGAGGTTGAACGTTGAGGGGTTGAAGGTTGAAGGTTGAGGAGTTGAAGGTTGAAGGTTGAGGGGTTGAAGGTTGAAGGTTGAAGGAGTTGAAGGTTGAAAGTTGAGGGGTTGAAGGTTAAAGGGTTGAAGGGTGAAGGAGTTGAAGGTTGAAGGTTGAGGGGTTGAAGGTTGAAGGTCGAAGGTTGAGGGGTTAAAGGTTGAAGGTTGAAGGAGTTGAAGGTTGAAGGTTGAGGGGTTGAAGGTTGGAGGTTGAACTTTGAGGGGTTGAAGGTTGAAGGTTGAGGGGTTGAAGGATGAAGGTTGAAGGGTTGAAGGTTGAAGGTTGAAGGAGTTGAAGGTTGAAAGTTGAGGGGTTGAAGGTTAAAGGTTGAAGGTTGAAGGAGATGAAGGTTGAAGGAGTTGAAGGTTGTAGGTTGAGGGGTTGAAGGTTGAAGGTCGAAGGTTGAGGGGTTAAAGGTTGAAGGTTGAAGGAGTTGAAGGTTGAAGGTTGAGGGGTTGAAGGTTGGAGGTTGAACGTTGAGGGGTTGAAGGTTGAAGGTTGAGGAGTTGAAGGTTGAGGGGTTGAAGGTTGAAGGTTGAGGGGTTGAAGGTTGAAGGTTGAGGTGTTGAAGGTGAAAGGTTGATGGGTTGAAGGTTGAGGGGTTGAAGGTTGAAGTTAGAGGGGTTGAAGGTTGAAGGTTGAGGGCTTGAAACTTGAAGGATGGGAAGTTGAAGGTTGAAGGTTAAGGGGTTGAATATTGAGGGGTTGAAGGTTGAAGATTGAGGGGTTGAAGGTTGGAGGTTGAAGGTTGAGAGGTTGAAGGTTAAAGGTTAAGTGGTTGAAGGTTGAAGGTTGAGGGACTGAATGTTGGGCAGTTGAAGGTTGAAGGTTAAGGGCTTGAAGGTTGAAGGTTGAGGTGTTTAAGGTTGGAGGTTTAGGAGTTGAAGGTTGAAGGTTGAGGGGTTGAAGGTTGAAGGTCGAAGGTTGAGGGGTTAAAGGTTGAAGGCTGAAGGAGTTGAAAGTTGAAGGTTGAGGGGTTGAAGGTTGGAGGTTGAACGTTGAGGGGTTGAAGGATGAAGGTTGAGGGGTTGAAGGTTGAAGGTTGAAGGAGTTGAAGGTTGAAAGTTGAGGGGTTGAAGGTTAAAGGTTGAAGGTTGAAGCAGTTGAAGGTTGAAGGTTGAGGGGTTGAAGGTTGAAGGTCGAAGGTTGAGGGGTTAAAGGTTGAAGGAGTTGAAGGTTGAAGGTTGATTGGTTGAAGGTTGGAGGTTGAACGGTAAGGGGTGAAGGTTGAAGGTTGAGGAGTTGAAGGTTGAAGGTTGAGGGGTTGAAGGTTAAAGGTTGAGGGGTTGAAGGTTGAAGGTTGAGGGGTTGAAGGTTAAAGGTTGATGGGTTGAAGGTTGAGGGGTTGAAGGTTGAAGTTAGAGGGGTTGAAGGTTGAAGGTTGAGGGCTTGAAAGTTGAAGGTTGGGAAGTTGAAGGTTGAAGGTTAAGGGGTTGAATATTGAGGGGTTGAAGGTTGAAGATTGAGGGGTTGAAGGTTGAAGGTTGAAGGTTGAGAGGTTGAAGGTTAAAGGTTAAGTGGTTGAAGGTTGAAGGTTGAGGGACTGAATGTTGGGGAGTTGAAGGTTGAAGGTTGAGGGCTTGAAGGTTGAAGGTTGAGGAGTTTAAGGTTGGAGGTTTAGGAGTTGAAGGTTGAGGGGTTGAAGGTTGAAGGTTGAGAAGTTGAAGGTTGATGGTTGAGGGGTTGAAGGTTGAAGGTTGTGGGATTGAAGATTGAAAGTTGAGGGACTGAAGATTGAAGGTTGAGTGGTTGAAGGTTACAGGTTGAGGGGTGGAAGGTTGAAGGTTGAGGGTTTGAAAGTTAAAGGTTAAGGGGTTGAAGGTCGAAGGTTGAGGGGTTAAAGATAAATGGTTGGGTGGTTGAAGGTTGAAAGTTGAGGGCTTGAAGGATGAAGGTTGAAGGTGGAGTGGTTGAAGGTTGAAGGTTAAGCGGTTGAAGATCGAAGGTTGAGGGGTTAAAGGTTGAAGGTTGAAGGAGTTGAAGGTTGAAGGTTGAGGAGTTGAAGGTTGGAGGTTGAACGTTGAGGGGTTGAAGGTTGAAGTTTGAGAAGTTGAAGGTTGATGGTTGAGGGGTTGAAGGTTGAAGGTTGTGGGATTGAAGATTGAAAGTTGAGGGACTGAAGATTGAAGGTTGAGTGGTTGAAGGTTACAGGTTGAGGGGTGGAAGGTTGAAGGTTGAGGGTTTGAAAGTTAAAGGTTAAGGGGTTGAAGGTCGAAGGTTGAGGGGTTAAAGATAAATGGTTGGGTGGTTGAAGGTTGAAAGTTGAGGGCTTGAAGGATGAAGGTTGAAGGTGGAGTGGTTAAAGGTTGAAGGTTAAGCGGTTGAAGATCGAAGGTTGAGGGGTTAAAGGTTGAAGGTTGACAGGTTGAAGGTTAAAGGTTAAGTGGTTGAAGGTTGAAGGTTGAGGGACTGAATGTTGGGCAGTTGAAGGTTGAAGGTTAAGGGCTTGAAGGTTGAAGGTTGAGGTGTTTAAGGTTGGAGGTTTAGGAGTTGAAGGTTGAAGGTTGAGGGGTTGAAGGTTGAAGGTCGAAGGTTGAGGGGTTAAAGGTTGAAGGCTGAAGGAGTTGAAGGTTGAAGGTTGAGGGGTTGAAGGTTGGAGGTTGAACGTTGAGGGGTTGAAGGATGAAGGTTGAGGGGTTGAAGGTTGAAGGTTGAAGGAGTTGAA
Source organism: Ctenicera cuprea (assembly GCA_958336395.1). Taxonomy (NCBI): domain Eukaryota; kingdom Metazoa; phylum Arthropoda; class Insecta; order Coleoptera; family Elateridae; genus Ctenicera; species Ctenicera cuprea. Next base: position 85,912 of record CATVIB010000192.1, read on the forward strand.
GGTTGAAAGTTGAGGGGTTGAAGGTTAAAGGTTGAAGGTTGAAGGAGTTGAAGGTTGAAGGTTGAGGGGTTGAAGGTTGAAGGTCGAAGGTTGAGGGGTTAAAGGTTGAAGGAGTTGAAGGTTGAAGGTTGATTGGTTGAAGGTTGGAGGTTGAACGGTGAGGGGTTGAAGGTTGAAGGTTGAGGAGTTGAAGGTTGAAGGTTGAGGGGTTGAAGGTTAAAGGTTGAGGGGTTGAAGGTTGAAGGTTGAGGGGTTGAAGGTTAAAGGTTGATGGGTTGAAGGTTGAGGGGTTGAAGGTTGAAGTTAGAGGGGTTGAAGGTTGAAGGTTGAGGGCTTGAAAGTTGAAGGTTGGGAAGTTGAAGGTTGAAGGTTAAGGGGTTGAATATTGAGGGGTTGAAGGTTGAAGATTGAGGGGTTGAAGGTTGAAGGTTGAAGGTTGAGAGGTTGAAGGTTAAAGGTTAAGTGGTTGAAGGTTGAAGGTTGAGGGACTGAATGTTGGGGAGTTGAAGGTTGAAGGTTGAGGGCTTGAAGGTTGAAGGTTGAGGAGTTTAAGGTTGGAGGTTTAGGAGTTGAAGGTTGAGGGGTTGAAGGTTGAAGGTTGAGAAGTTGAAGGTTGATGGTTGAGGGGTTGAAGGTTGAAGGTTGTGGGATTGAAGATTGAAAGTTGAGGGACTGAAGATTGAAGGTTGAGTGGTTGAAGGTTACAGGTTGAGGGGTGGAAGGTTGAAGGTTGAGGGTTTGAAAGTTAAAGGTTAAGGGGTTGAAGGTCGAAGGTTGAGGGGTTAAAGATAAATGGTTGGGTGGTTGAAGGTTGAAAGTTGAGGGCTTGAAGGATGAAGGTTGAAGGTGGAGTGGTTGAAGGTTGAAGGTTAAGCGGTTGAAGATCGAAGGTTGAGGGGTTAAAGGTTGAAGGTTGAAGGAGTTGAAGGTTGAAGGTTGAGGAGTTGAAGGTTGGAGGTTGAACGTTGAGGGGTTGAAGGTTGAAGTTTGAGAAGTTGAAGGTTGATGGTTGAGGGGTTGAAGGTTGAAGGTTGTGGGATTGAAGATTGAAAGTTGAGGGACTGAAGATTGAAGGTTGAGTGGTTGAAGGTTACAGGTTGAGGGGTGGAAGGTTGAAGGTTGAGGGTTTGAAAGTTAAAGGTTAAGGGGTTGAAGGTCGAAGGTTGAGGGGTTAAAGATAAATGGTTGGGTGGTTGAAGGTTGAAAGTTGAGGGCTTGAAGGATGAAGGTTGAAGGTGGAGTGGTTAAAGGTTGAAGGTTAAGCGGTTGAAGATCGAAGGTTGAGGGGTTAAAGGTTGAAGGTTGAAGGTTGAGAGGTTGAAGGTTAAAGGTTAAGTGGTTGAAGGTTGAAGGTTGAGGGACTGAATGTTGGGCAGTTGAAGGTTGAAGGTTAAGGGCTTGAAGGTTGAAGGTTGAGGTGTTTAAGGTTGGAGGTTTAGGAGTTGAAGGTTGAAGGTTGAGGGGTTGAAGGTTGAAGGTCGAAGGTTGAGGGGTTAAAGGTTGAAGGCTGAAGGAGTTGAAGGTTGAAGGTTGAGGGGTTGAAGGTTGGAGGTTGAACGTTGAGGGGTTGAAGGATGAAGGTTGAGGGGTTGAAGGTTGAAGGTTGAAGGAGTTGAAGGTTGAAAGTTGAGGGGTTGAAGGTTAAAGGTTGAAGGTTGAAGGAGTTGAAGGTTGAAGGTTGAGGGGTTGAAGGTTGAAGGTCGAAGGTTGAGGGGTTAAAGGTTGAAGGAGTTGAAGGTTGAAGGTTGATTGGTTGAAGGTTGGAGGTTGAACGGTGAGGGGTTGAAGGTTGAACGTTGAGGAGTTGAAGGTTGAAGGTTGAGGGGTTGAAGGTTAAAGGTTGAGGGGTTGAAGGTTGAAGGTTGAGTTGAAGGTTAAAGGTTGATGGGTTGAAGGTTGAGGGGTTGAAGGTTGAAGTTAGAGGGGTTGAAGGTTGAAGGTTGAGGGCTTGAAAGTTGAAGGTGGGGAAGTTGAAGGTTGAAGGTTAAGGGGTTGAATATTGAGGGGTTGAAGGTTGAAGATTGAGGGGTTGAAGGTTGAAGGTTGAAGGTTGAGAGGTTGAAGGTTAAAGGTTAAGTGGTTGAAGGTTGAAGGTTGAGGGACTGAATGTTGGGGAGTTGAAGGTTGAAGGTTGAGGGCTTGAAGGTTGAAGGTTGAGGAGTTTAAGGTTGGAGGTTTAGGAGTTGAAGGTTGAGGGGTTGAAGGTTGAAGGTTGAGAAGTTGAAGGTTGATGGTTGAGGGGTTGAAGGTTGAAGGTTGTGGGATTGAAGATTGAAAGTTGAGGGACTGAAGATTGAAGGTTGAGTGGTTGAAGGTTACAGGTTGAGGGGTGGAAGGTTGAAGGTTGAGGGTTTGAAAGTTAAAGGTTAAGGGGTTGAAGGTCGAAGGTTGAGGGGTTAAAGATAAATGGTTGGGTGGTTGAAGGTTGAAAGTTGAGGGCTTGAAGGATGAAGGTTGAAGGTGGAGTGGTTGAAGGTTGAAGGTTAAGCGGTTGAAGATCGAAGGTTGAGGGGTTAAAGGTTGAAGGTTGAAGGAGTTGAAGGTTGAAGGTTGAGGAGTTGAAGGTTGGAGGTTGAACGTTGAGGGGTTGAAGGTTGAAGGTTGAGAAGTTGAAGGTTGATGGTTGAGGGGTTGAAGGTTGAAGGTTGTGGGATTGAAGATTGAAAGTTGAGGGACTGAAGATTGAAGGTTGAGTGGTTGAAGGTTACAGGTTGAGGGGTGGAAGGTTGAAGGTTGAGGGTTTGAAAGTTAAAGGTTAAGGGGTTGAAGGTCGAAGGTTGAGGGGTTAAAGATAAATGGTTGGGTGGTTGAAGGTTGAAAGTTGAGGGCTTGAAGGATGAAGGTTGAAGGTGGAGTGGTTAAAGGTTGAAGGTTAAGCGGTTGAAGATCGAAGGTTGAGGGGTTAAAGGTTGAAGGTTGAAGGAGTTGAAGGTTGAAGGTTGAGGAGTTGAAGGTTGGAGGTTGAACGTTGAGGGGTTGAAGGTTGAAGGTTGAGGAGTTGAAGGTTGGAGGTTGAAGGTTGAGGGGTTGAAGGTTGAAGGTTGAGGGGTTGAAGGTTAAAGGTTGAT